>VZRH01006254.1:84477-112241 GCA_013397555.1 Urocynchramus pylzowi
AAAAAAAAAAACATACCTGGGAGAAACCAGCAAAAAAATAGATCAAATAGATGCCACAAAGGCTGTGGCCAGATTGATGGGATTTACTCCCTGCCTGCTCAGGAATGGGGCGCCAATTTGAATTGCTTGGATTTGTTTGGGATCCCAAACCTTGGGCCAGGGGTGCCCAAGCTGGGGGCTGTGACAGGAGGCTGCTGGTGGTGAGTTCTGCCCAAGATGTTCACTGCTCCACACGCAGGCAGGCAGAGTCACTGAGCCAGGCCAGGGACACTCCAACTTGCCTTATCTGGGCTGATAAACCCCTCCTCCCCCTCCTTTGGCCTCCCACAGTGAGGGGGCTCACCACAGGCTCCAGGAGCCTGGTGGTGCCATCTATAGCCTTGAAACTCCCTGCCTGAGAAAAGGTTTCAATTCCAACGTGCTGCTGCTGCCTTCCCTGGGCACCCACCAAATGGAAGGTGCTGGAGGAAGGTAGCAGGGATTGCTGGGGTGTGAAAAAGAAAAAAAAAAAAATAAAGAAAAAAGGAAAAAAACCCAAAGAAGCTTTCAGGATGATTCTGCAGTCAGGAAGTGGTTTCAGAAACAGTGTAGAAGTTCAAAGTGAGAACATGGCAGCAGTTTTTCCTCCAGTGCTGTCAATTACACATGGTTCTGGAGCATGACGATGTATTCCTGGTACAGAGCTACCACTTCCTGCTCTTGCTAAAGACTCTCACACAGAACAGAAGTGAAGGCAAATGTTGAAAAGCCAACAAACAAATCATAAAAATGAGGACAAATCCCAGCTCTGAAAGGCTGCAGGAGGAGCTGCTCTGTAAGCCCACGCCACAAAGCCTCTGGAGGACTACAGTAGAAAAGGTAATAAAAGAGATGGACACTTCTTCCTACTCTGTGCAGGGAGCAAATGGCTCCCAAATATTGTGCCTGGCATCACAGCCTTCGAAATCACCCCGACATGAGCTGTGGTGCCTCCAGCTTCAGACAAAAGTCAGGTATCTTGATGGAGACCCCATGGGGAATGAGTGCTCAGAAGCATTCTGTTGCATGTACTGGGGCTGTACAACAAAGCCAGTGGCAAAGCCCTGCTGGATTTCAAGGCAGACATGAGCTCAGCCTGAAAGGTCTAAATCCCATCTGCTCTGTGCTCTGTGCCTGCAGGGAGGATGACTGGGCCCATGCTGGCAGCTGCCATCACCCTCAGCATCAGCTCTTGAAGAGAGAGTCAGAAACACATCCAATTTCTCCAGCAGGGCGTTCCAGTGACTGTGCCACAAACATGAACATCCTCAAACCACAGACTGAATGAGCTATTGAAGGGGAATTTTCTCCCCCTTCAGCCTGAACTCTCATTTACTTCTGTTAATGACTCCGCATGAAGGAATCCAGATGTTAAAAACAGCAGTCAGGCCAAAAAGCTGGCCCATGTCCGTGTGTGACACTTCCCCTCTGTCCTGACTGGCTGGTCTGGGAAGGAGCAAAAACCCAGCTGAGCAACAGATTGCACTGGCTGAACAACTGCCAGCAGCCACAGCAACTCACCAGAAAGAAAAATCCCACCTGGAGCAAGCCAGAATAATTGCTGGTTAAAAAAAAAAAAACAGACTGAGCAAACATTGCAGCCCTTCATAGCTCTGAAAATCATCATCAAATTTTTAAAAAGGTAGTAAGAGGTGTGCTCAGAAAGGGGATTTGTAAAATGACAACTCGGTCACCACAGGGGAGTGCCACCCACACTGAGCCAGGGAGGATCTTGTGCCATAGATAATTCTGCAGGGCCCAGTTCGTCTAGTAACACATTTATAGGGATTTTCAACAAATTGGTCTGCCTGCAGGGGAATAGGACCTTAACATCCCCTGGTGAGGCTGGTTGGTGGCTCTTAGCCATCAGCCCCCATCAAAAACCCTCCTGGCTGGGGCTTTTGTGCTCAGCTGGCCTGATTTGTACAAGGCTTTGAGGTCTCCAGCCCTGATTTGGATGGAAATGGTTCACCTGCTGCCACCCCTGCCCTGGCAGCCTGCTGGCCATGGAACAGAGGAGCTGAGACAGTCATTCTTTAAATGCAGAAGTAATTTGGCAGCTGGGCTTATGGCAAATGATCCTGATGAAAAGCAGCTGCCTCTTGCCTGTAAATAGGATTGTCTATGCAGCATTTTGCCCTAATAGAGTAAAATCAGAAGACAGGAATTTTATATAGAAGAAGAGTTGCAGTCTCAAATCTAAGCTCTACTGACATGCCAGCACCATTGGTTAGAGCAGGAGGGTTTAGGGACAGTCAAAAAAAAATCCTCAGCACAGAGAAGTCAGGGTACCTCAAACAGCTTTTAATGACCTCCCATTAGTTGCTTCCAGCCACTCTGTGAAACCTCTAGCCAAAGACAGACTTCATATCACACAAACCTCTCCAATCCCAACCTTCCCTCGCTCCCCCAGGCTGGTTTCTCTGCCAGGCCCTTGTTGGCCTCCCCAGGCTCTTGCTGGTGGCTCATCCCCAGCTGGGTTTGTGCTGTGAGACCACAGAGAAACCCAGCTTAACCTTGCTCACTGAGCAGGCACTGATCCAATTGAAAACCTGGACATGACATGAAGGGAGTGGAAGCTGGGGGGTCTATTGGACTCTGCAGGAGGACACCAGGATGGTGAAGGGTCTGGAGGAGAAGTCGTGTGAGGAGCAGTTGAGGTCACTTGGTCTGATCAGGCTGGACAAGAGGAGACTGAGGGGAAACCTCAGTGGGGTCTTCAGCATCCTCACTGGGGGCAGCACTCTCAAGACCAGTGACAGTGATCCCAAAATCCGCCAGAAAATAAACTTTCCAACAAAATTTGAAGCATTAGAAAGCTGGCATTTTTTATCAGCACGGGACACACAGGAGGATATCTCCTTCAATCTGAGGTGTGTGGTGAGACTTTGCAGCAGGGTTTTTATTCCATCATAATCATACATATTCATTACAATGTGCCTCCTAGCTAATATATAAACATCATTTTTCCTAGAACTAATTTGCATGCATCAATCTCCTATTGGAAGCCCTTTTATGGTCCTGGAGGATCATCTAAAGGGGTCTCTGAGTGGTTGTACTCACTGAATCCTTCAGTATTACAGGTGGCCTTTCCTTCAACTTTTTCTTTGGGCATGCACTGTTGCTTCTTGTTACATAACTTACCAAAAACCCACGACAAACCTCATTATCTGTTTCTCCTCACGTACATTTCCAGCTACATTTATCATCCTGAGTGCATGCCTTTACATTCGTTCATCTTTTTTGCTAGTTAGCCTTTAGACTCTGCCCAACAACTTCAGGGGAGCTGAAAATTTATATTCTCTATGTTATTTATCGACAGGACTCAAGGAAACGGTGTGAAGCTGAGTCAGGGGAGGTTTAGTTTGGTATCAGGAAAATCCAGTGCCTGCTGTGTGTAAAAAAAGCCCATAAGTTTTTCCTGTGCTTCTGGCTCACTCCTATTGAAGACCCTCATTTGCTTTTCCAGGCTACTCTTGATTCTGTAGTCCTCTCTCAGGCCTTTCCTCAGTCGTTCCTTCCCAAATCCAAGACTCACATCTCACACAGACTGAAGCTGCTACGTGTGGGTCCCTGTGGTCTCCTCCTGCACCTTTTGTAGCTCACCTCTGTCTTTTTGGGATGAGGAAATCCAAACTGTGCATCTTGAAAATATGGATGAGCTGTGGATTTACTCTATGTCAGCCCAGTAAGATATGACACAGCTGCTAGGAGCACTTGGAGCTCTTCTAACTCTTTATCCTGCTTCTTGAATACTAAACTATTTTTCCTCCAAGTGTATGTTTATAAAGATTTTCAGATCTTAACATGAATAAAAATTCCCTGGAGCTGAGGCTGGCATCATGCTGAGCTATATATCATCATAAAAGATGAATTCCAGACCCTGGGATATTCAGAACAGACCAAAATAAAAGGAAAAGAAACTCGAGAGGAATTTAAAAATAAGTAGGTGGGAGGGATGTTTAATGTAATGTTAAAGCAGCACCAGTTAATTCAAGCAGACACCAGGTGACTAAATGAAAGGCTGGTTGTTTTCTTCTGCAGTTGGTGCCCTTTCCTTTCACAGGTCTCCCTTCTGGGGATAGAAACAATAACATCAGCTCTGGAGCACCATGTTTATCTGCTCACTCTCACAGAACAACACCCACACGGGTGATCTGGAGTCTGTTTAGCCCCCCAGAGATATGCAAGGTGTAAACACGCATCTAGAAATAAACTAGCCAAGGGTTTTTTGAAACCACTGTGCTTCACTTGAAATCACAGACAAGATACAGACAGAGGGGGGAAAACAGCCTCTGAAATATTTCTGTGCACCAGATACAGGCAGGTGGAGGGCATCATTTACCTCTTCAGCTGCTCCACATGAGGCTGGGCTTGGCACCATTCCTGCCCAGACCATTCCTGCCTGTATCTGCCGGGCCAGACTGCCGGGGGAAGGGCACAGCTGCTGGATCTGGAATCACGCTGCCCTCCAACACCTTCTCCAGCCTGGTGAAACTGGGAGAGGTGGTGACTTTGTCACCTGGGCTTCTCCTGTTTGCTGCAGTGCTCTGGGACACAGCCCTGCACATTCACCGATTAGGAAGGTGTGGAGTGACTCTCCTGGCTTGTGCAGGAGCCTCCTCTCCAGACAGACACCATCCACAGGATGGATGTCAACAGGATGGAATATGAAGATGGATCTTCTCTAGGAGGCTTCCCACTCAGCAAATGTGGCTTAAGGGTTTCCTGAGCAGAGCTGTGCTGAGAATCTCCCTATCCTCACCTGACCTTGATGAGGATCATCAATCTCCTACAGAGATCAGAGTTCATCCATATCCTGTTTGGATGAGGGACAACAGAGTGTCACTGGATTCAACCACAGCTTTCTCCATGGAGAGGTTAAACTGCAACAGCCCCCCCTTGCTTCTCCAGGCAGGAGGCACAGAGAGTCACCCAACACAAAATAAAGAGGGAAATAATTCCATCCAATGCCCTTGTTCTTTGAAGCCACACGAGGCAAAGGACTGAATCATAGACACAGGGAATTAAGGACTCTTATAATTATTAAGTGCCATTAAAAATTCCAGTGCAAAACTCATCTGTGTAATTAGGTCAGTATCAACTACCCCGATAGAATGATTCAGGTCTCTCCAGCATTAAATACCAGCTACATACAACAAACATCCTCAAAGAGGGAAAATCCAGAATGGACCAGCTGGGAACAAGCAAAAATAAATCTGGGAAAGGATGTCATACTCTTAACCACCCACACAGAGCAGGAGCTCCACGTTCTCTCCTAAAACACACTCAAGAGTATGGAAAAAGCACAGGCAAGCAGGAAAGGACCTTCACATGTGCTGGAACTTCCTGGGAAGTGGAATAAGGGACCAGGCATCATCTGAGATTCAGTGCATTGGGTCCGTGCCAGTTCCTTCTCCCAAGACACAGGCACGTATTTCACTTCACTTTCCAGCAGGCAGCTGCAACTCCATCACACAGGATGGCTCAGGCAACACAGAGGAGAGCTGGGAAATATAACAAATTATGGCATAAGCAAATGCTATTTCAGTGTAGCAAATTGAAAAATGTCAGTTCCAAACTTAGATCAAACGTGAATATTTTGAAAAGTTTTGAGATGCTTCAATTAGAGGTCCAAAGACAACCCCTCCATAATGCCCCTAATGTGGCATTCACTTTCTGGCAGCTCTGAACCCAATTTTTTCACATTTAATATTATTCCACTTACAGCTAAAATAGTTCATCTTGCTTTCCTGTGAGGAAGAAAGCACAGGAATTAAAAATTAGAAAGCTGGGGAAGAATAAATGGATAATCAGCATTGAATAAGAACTGCTGACATGTATCACATGAAGATACACTTCAGGAGGAAACAAAAACCCTGTTCAATGCATATGTAACCACTGACTACCTAAAAACCTTCAATTTTTCCTGTCATACTTTGTTACTAAAAGATCACCAGGGCATTAGGTTTAAGTTGATCACTGATGGCTGTACCAACAACACCCTCTGGGGATGGTCCTGTCCAAAAAGATACTGAAGATAATCCCTGTGTTCACTCCAAATTCCATCCAGGGAGGAGGGAGCTGACTGACAATCTTCTCATTCTTGGAGCACTGGATGCTGGATGTTCATACAGCACAGGATTTGTTGTAGAGCTCTTTGCCAGTGAAGGCAAAAAGAAACCAAAAAAGACAAATTCCTGGAAGATAATTTTGCTGCTTGTCACCAACCACTGCAGTCTAGAAGCAGCTTCTAATGGTTAAATGCTCTCACGAGCTACCAGAAGTGTTTTGTTCTTCCTCTGAGGGGCTGGAGGGCCGATGGAGCCCTGGGGAGGTCCACTTCTTCCCTGAGCACACATTAGAACAATCAGCTTGTATTTTTATGGAGAAGAGATGACAGCTCTAAGAACAAATTCCCAGACCAGCTCCAACAAGAAACCTCTCTGCAAACTGAAGGGCACAAACAAAGCTCACGTCTCTTGAAAGTCATCCAGTTTCCAGGTATCACAAAGCATGGCTCATGTTTCAGCTTTCTTGATAAGGGATACTCCTCATTATCTTCTGCCAAGCATCATTACCGCTGGCACTGTATCAAAATCTTGTAGGACAGGCCTAAGAAAAACAATTCACTTGGCCTCTCTGGCATTTATGTTCTCATAAACAAAGTGGTCAACAAGTAACAAGATGACGAAACTTTTAGGTCTCTTGGGCAGCAGCCAAACCTACATCTAAAGCAGAAGTCTGTTTCCTCACATATTAGAAAGATTGAAAGGAAAGGAAAATGAGACTATTTCCTTCAGGTTTTTATCTTTAAAAAATTTCTCCCACTTCCCACTGTGACGAAGTAAGATATCCACCAAAGTGAGGGTTCATTTTTTATTTCATCTCAGCCTAGTATTTCCTACCCTGGCAAGATTTTGTAAGATCTGCAGTGGGGATTTCTTCCTACCCACTGCTCCACATTCCCCTCCCCCCACCACCTTTTGTTTCTCGAAAAGAATTTGTATATGTTTGAATATGGGACAATAAGAAATGCAAACTGTTATGCAGATTTTGGAAAAGAAGAAAAGCACAAGCGGTCTCTAGGGACATAAACATGCTTCTGTTTTCTTCAATATTGCTGAAGAATAAATCAAATCTCAGTAAAATTTTGCTCTAATAGGAGGCTTACAGGTGAGCTTTCAGGTCTGATCTGCTAAAGACAGGTGAGAGCCTCCCCACTTGGCCAAGCAGTTCTACAAACTGAGCATCAATCACACAACTATTTCCAGGTCTCCCACAATCTAATGTTACAGGATAGCAGGAAAGCAAGAGCACAAAATATTAAGAACCAGAATGATCCTACAGGTAAGACAGAGAAGAAGTGGCTTGAAGGGTGATGTTTTCTGAAGTCACAACTCAAATTTATTGTACAAATGAAAGGTCTGTGTTCTTAAAACTTGTGACTTCCTTTCCGCAGGGCTTTCAAACACTCATCACACGCAGGCATTCTGGCTGATCTGCCAGCACAGTGTGAATGTCATGTCCCCATAAAAAGGCAAAATTTGGACTGTCATGAGACATTGACTTTTCTGGAAGAGGGGGAGTATCAGTGATAGGAGTAGTGGGGAAAAACATGACACATTTAAGACAAATGACAAAACACAAACAAATCATCTTTGCAGAATTCAGCCAAAATTTAACCAGAGGGATGGAGGAAGAGGGGAAAAGGACACAAAAATACAGCAAATACTAAGCTGCAGCTCTGGTCTTAAAAATCTAACAGGGGATGTCTGGGGATTATTTCTAATCCATGTAGAAACTCTCTCCAAATCTGTCCAGAGCAGTTTTGTTTAAAGAAATTACAATGGCAGTGGCAGTAGAAAAGCCAACTCCAAAATCAGAAAATTTACAGCTTGTTTGGCAGGCTCAGCATTTTTCCTCCATTTACTCCCCTGTTTGAAACAGTTTGAAATCAGGCTCTGATAAAAATGATTTTGTAAATTTTTTGTAATTTTCTCAGAACACCTTGAGGTTTACTGGAGAGGCAAGCACAGTGTCCACCAAGAGATGAGAGAGATGAAGGGACAGAGGGAACAAAAACATATGACACGGCAGGAAAGATGGATTCATTTAGATGGAGAGCTTAGCAAGAAAGACTGGAAATGACACAGGTTGAACACACAGAGGTAAACCAAGGAGCCTAGAAATTAGGAGACTGATTGGAATTCTCTCCATGTAAAATTTGAAATTGTCAAATTTATCTTGATGCATTTCTGACAGAAAACTCACTGTGCATTAATCTGAAGCGCATAACTCATGTCTGAAGTCTTTAGGCTCGAAGGCACCTTAAAAAAAATACATATAGCTGCAATAACATGAAAATACAGAAAACTGAGCAAAAATTGAGGTCACAGAGATTAGTTTCATACCTACACAGTGGTGAAGTGATGACTGACTCCCCAAGACCAACTTAAGCTCAGTTCACCTGGTCCAGTTAGGTGTTATTAGACAGGGTACAAATGTTTTCATTGACAAATGGAAATGGACTCTTTATCTTTTGAAAAGTCTGCTGTGCAAAGCCCACAAAGTGCTGCTCAGCCACCCCTCAGCAGAATCCAGCCAGGGCTGTTTAAACACTACTTAGAGCAGGCTGAGCCAATACAAGTATAAATTGTTGTTAGCAATCAAACACCTGGTCTGAGCACAACAGAAAAACTGACCTGCTTGGTATTTCATCACTCCTGACGTTTTGAAAATTTGCTTCCAGAACTGCAATTTACTTTAATTCTCACTCCCACTCCTGTTCTCACCTTCATCCAGCAAGGAAGGGGGCAACAGCTTTAAAAAGTTAGAGGAAGAGAATGGACAGAATTTGAAGAGTGTTTTATGCTCGGGCTGATTGACAGACATTGCTCCATTCAGAACCGCCTCCATGATTTCTGTTGATGAAAGGGATGCATTAAACAGCTCTCCCTGCCCTATTTGCTTGCTAAGTTGGTTTCATGACTATTCTGAGAAGGAAATAGTTCAGTGCAGACATGAACTCACTTGGATTGGTGCCCTCAAGCAAACGCAACTGGAGTGGAAATCTTACACATATGAGGTGCAGTAAGGCAGAAGGGAAAGGAGGCCAAATTTCAGAGGGTGAATGCTGACTGTGGGCAGCATTCACCCCTTGCAGCACCAGGTAAGAGCTGGAATGCTCACTGCTGCTTCACAAAGCCCCAGATTCAGCAGTACCTGCATGAGGATCCTTGCTAATTTGCATACCCAATGCAAACCTTCCAGTGAATTCTAACAGGCCTCTTTCTTCTACTTTCCAGCCAAAACCCTTTTTGAAGTTTGGCTTTCTGTGTTCCCAACACTGAAAAGCAGAAAAGGACTGCCAGGAATTCTCTTATCACCAGCCCTGTCGAGTGCTACATTTCACTCAAGCCTACATAACAAAACTGGGTAGGGGACGAAGGGAACCAAGTGAAAAATGCAGTCAGGCCAAGGAACCAACTGGCAGAAAACAGGGACTCCATCCTCTGGAAGATAAACCTTGTAATTTGTGCATTAATTATAGCTCATTTACCTTCCTTATCCTGTATTTTCTCCTCCCAACTGGATTCTGAAACAAAGGCCTGAGCCTTTATACAAACAAGCTAATGTATTCTAATGGCTCACCCTGATGCAGCATTATTTAATCTCAGCAGCACTTTATTTTCCCTGCTGTATTCAGGGAAGAAAAAAGAACAAAGACTGCATCCACATTCAGCTGTCTCATCCAAACACATCTTATTTCAGTTTCCAAATTCCATTCTTTCTATTGTAGCCAAATTTTCTTGTGCCTTCATCTTAGTAGACTCCTTCCCTTTAATTTAAGAAAAAAATACAACAGAAATTTAAGTATTTAACAGCATTTGAGAAAGATACAGCAGAACACAGCAGTTACAGGTTGTTGCATTTTTCAAAGACTTTTCACCTTCTGTGTCCCAACTGTCCCCAGATCCCATTGCCACTGTGCTTTTTGGATGCATTATGTTCCTTTATCTCTGATATTTATTTCCCTTACTCTTCACTCCACACACTCCCAATTATTCGCCAAGACAATTCTTTCTCCGTGGGAGTGGACCAGGCACAGCCACCAGTATTCCTCCACACTTGGAGTAAACAAAAGTGGTCTGTCAGATTTCTCCCTCAGCACCTTTTGCCTATTTGGCCCCCCAGCACCGCCCTATCAGCCTTGCCCTCTGCGCTTTCTCCTGCCCCTTCAGAAGGTGGGGAAATGCTTTCTCACAGCATTTCTCCTCCCCAGGTGCCACTCAGCCTGTTTTTCCTTATTATCAGGTGTCCCACGCAAGAGACCAGGTTTTTACCTCATGGTTAGCAGGAAAGGTATAAATTAAATAATTAATGTTGGCAGTCCACCAATCACACCTGTTTCATTTAACATCACATGTGCACTCCACCCTATCTTACTCACACGATTTAATTCTTGGGCTCTTTTCCTGTCCCTCTATTTGCTGCAACCCTCCTGTTTGTGTTTGATCCTCCCATAGATCTCAGCAGTTTGTTCAGTTGTCTCTGCCTCTCTCCACTCTCCCCCAGTGCCCTCCTTTTCATCTCTGCCTCACCTTTTCTGTCTCCCTTCCTTCTTCCCCCACACCAAGACTTCCAACGCTACATCTCTCCTTGCATCTCTCACCATCACCATAACTTCTTTCTTTTACTTGGCCCAAATCTTGAGGAAAATTCCATGAATATTTAAAGAAACAGGGTAGGAAGTAACTCATGTAAAACCTGCAGCTCTTTCAAAAAGGTGCCACTTCCCATGAGGAATGACAAAGCACAAGGGTCAAACCTCACAGCACAACACCAGAGCACAGCCTTTTATCCATGCTGAGGTCAATGTGATCATCTACAGAACAAAGAGGTGGAAGACCGGAACACCTCACCTCTCCCTGAACAAATAAAGCACCCCATTTGTTCCAGGTAAACGAAGGAAAAAGAAAGCAGGTGAAAAAGCAAAAAAGAGGTGTTGCTGCCAAGTTGTTTCAATCAAAAATTAAAATGCCAGCCATTCAATCCACTCCTTGACTCCTTTCAATTGCACCAGCAATGGTATTGTACAGACAATTATGTCTGTGCATACTGTTTGTCCCAAGGCTCTTAATGTCCCCCTTGCTTTCACCAGAGTTGTCCAACTATTCCAGCATCTGAAATCTATACAACCATGACATTTTCTTGATAATCTGCTACACAAGCTTAGAAATAAAATCTTTTGTTTCTGAACTTCTGAAATGCAGTGTGCAAGAACTCTGCAAGTCAACACGAAGCATTACCAGAAATATTTAAATCACATTTTATTTTTCAAATTCAAAAATAACAATTAGCTTTATTTACCACGTTACACATCTTAGATTTAAAATATCATGCTCTATTTAAATATCCGAGTGACGACACTATACAAATAAAATGTTACACAAAATATATTTAAGAAAATGTTTTGGTCTTCAATCTGGACAATAAATAGACAGGCACTTCTACATATACAAAGAAAGCGACCATTATTTAGAGTAATTCTTATAAGCAAGATGTAGAGAAGATCTGAGTTTCAAGGACACATGTAACTCTACATGAGGCTTCATGCAAACTTCAGAGTTTGGTTGGGAATTCGAAACTCTTGGGATGTGCACAATTTTGGATTCAGCGGCGCTTTACAGGAGACCCCAACCATGCTCTCAAGAAGTAATGTGCAATTTCAGTCATTTCCAGCAAATCAAGCTACCTGATCACATTTAGTGCCCAAACAGAAAACAAGGATTGACCAGAGTAGCTTTCCACACAAATAACGTGAGCAACAAGTCAGCTTCAGTATGTAGGCTTGAGGCAGGGGCAGCCCTACCTGCCCAGCCCCAAAAAACACCTCATATTTTCCTTACACATTGAGCTCTTAGGGGGCATTTCAAGCAGAATTATGCTTTATTTGTAAAAAAAAAAAAGAGCTTCATCTAATAAAAGGGTAAATCCTTCAGACACATGTACACTTTGCACAAAGGATCGTAAGTGAAGGAAAAAAATACTGTTCCAGGGTACAAAAGAACAGAAAACTATAAAATTAAAAAAACCCAAAAAAATCAAAATTTAAAGTCTTGTAACTGTATCATAGCTAGAAGTAAAACTACATTCCCCCAATTTGTGTATTTTCAATTTACAGTGGTTTCCACACACAAACACTACTCAAGGGAAAATTATTTTCTGCCATCACAACTGATGAAAGATGCATTATGGTAGGCAATCCCTGTTTCCAGTACAACTAACCAGTCACTGACAGCTAGTTATAGCCTCCAAGTCTTTTTTAAAATTAAGAACAAAACTGACACATAACGACCACCAGTACCACCAGCGGAAGAGTCAGGACCAAGTCTTCAAGCCATCCCTTCAAATTTTAGTATTACTCTCAATTTCAGAAGTACAGGAAAATGTTTACAGCAAAATTCAGCTATTAAACAGAGCTTCAGTGATCCAAACTTGCAAAGTTTTTTTGACTTAAGACACTTACGCACATTACTTTAACAATTTAAGTGTGGGTCTTGCAAGCGTGTCCAAATCTTAATCATTTCTTGAGGTTTTCTACTATGCACTAACATTAAGTTTGTGTAGGAACAGATGTTATTTCTGTATTTCTCTTCGATATCAAATGTTTTGAAGCCTTTGTGTTTTTCCGGAGCAAGCCCAAGCTTCTGAAGGCACATTCCAGTATAAACATCATCAATAGGATAGAGGAGTACCTGGTCAGATGCATTATTCAATCTTAGTGCCAGATCACCAGAGTACAGGAACCCACCGCCTCCTGCGTACGGGGGATACGAACCTTCATAAACGCTTTCTGGGATGTAGTACTTCAATTTTTTCTCTCTGTGAGGTCCAGCATCTTTGATCACATCGCCTATAAATAAGTCTTTGGCTTTTTCCTTTGATAAGCTCTTCAAGTAATCCAGGATCTGATTGGTATTCACAAAAACATCATCATCACCCTTAAAAATAAACTGGACATTTGCACAGCTACTGCTGACCCACTTCAGAAACAGCACCTCTTTCAGAGTCAGATTGAAGAAAGTGTCTCTGTAGTTCCAGAGGAGAATGTCCCGGTGGGTGTCACTCTCAAATTTAATCATGTGTGAAAGGTCAGGAAAATGATCCTCTGGTGGGGTCTGCCCAAGTAAGAAGACCCTTCTGACTATCACATCCCCTGATTCTATTTCCTTGCCCCAGGATTCCCTAATTGCTTGTCTTCTATCAAAATGGGGGATAAGTGACTTAATAGCCAGCAACAGGAAAGGTTTCTGTTCACACTTGTTTGGCTGATCCATTAGCAATGAGTAATTTCTACACCTCAAATAGAGGAGGAAGTCTTTGAATCTGTCTGGCAAATTTGCAAAGTCACTAACCTCTGAGTGCACCAAGGGGTCAGGGTCACAGGAACTAAGGGCACTCAGGTTAGAAACCAAGTTCTCTTCTACAGTCATATTGGAAAGCAAGGACAGAATAGGGTTGTACAGCAGCTCAAGCTTCTGTTGCTGTTTGTTCCAATAAGCTTTGTGAGGAGTGTATTTCCTCCAGAATTTGCTACGTGGTATAACAACACGGCCTTTTGCATTCTTGTCTTGGCTGCCGCTCTTCGAGACTTCCACAATCACATAAATAAAAATGTTCACCATCATCAGAATTCCCAGCAGCTTTAATCTTCTGCGTCCAACACTCATTTCTCATATCTAGAAATAAATTTAAAAAAAGATTTTTAGCTTTCTTCACAGCAAGTTCTTAATCTCATTAAAAATGCAAACTACTTTTAAATGCAAGTTAGTAGCCTAAAAACCAAGGTTACCTACATCCCCAAAGAAGCAAAAGCTAATCTGTCTCTCACTCACACACGTATGGTTTGGGGTTTCATCACCAAGCTGGTACAAATGTGAAGTTTCCATTTCCAGCTTACGAAAGTTACACAGCTTTTCATGGTGAGTCTAAATTAGCCAGCAGTTTCTGCTTCTCATTTAGATCCCCTTTAAACACTTGGCTGTATAATAATTAGAATCTGAGCCCTCAGCTTGGCAGACCGAGAAACTTTTTTTTTATGCTAGTAAGGTGAGCTGAAGAGTATAGAATAAATTGCTATACGATAAGGTCAGTTATTTTTAAATTAGGTTTCAAGTTTTTATACTTGCACTCACACACCTTCCAAATACGTAAGGGGCAGAGCCAGATTTTAAAGCACACAATCAGTTTCTGACAATTTCACTTGGCTGCTCCTTGGAAGAAAGGCTGACAAAACCTGCCAGCTGCACTGCTGATATTCAGAGAGAAGAGAACAAGAACCTGGAATTTTTTTCCCTTTCCAACTGGAGAAAAAGGAATTCAAACAGTAAATGAAAGTAGAAGTGTAATTATTACTAGGAAGGAAAAAACCCTGAAAAGACATAAAAAAATGAGAGGTCTCCCATATATGCAAAACTTGGAACAATATGTGCACATCTTTGTCATATAAAAAGTCCTGTGATCCACCTCCAGTTTTTACTGGGGGAGAAAATGGATCAATTCCTCTTTTTTTTCCACAGCTGTCAGAATGCAGGTACAAGGCATACATTACAAGGAGCAACATGAAAACAGTGTGTTCCTCTAGAGCAGTGCCTACCAAAGTGTTTACTAGCCCTGGGGTACATCAATGTACAAGCTCCACAAATAATTCAGAATGAATAAGAAGGTTACAAAGACTATGCTAAAATCACATACAGAACTCACTGTCAAAGACACTTTCATGTGCCAGGAATATAAATGATTATTGGAAGATCAGAAAAATCTAATGTAATAAAGAATTTGTACTGACTGCTGGAAGCCCAGCTGTGAGCACTACGTCAGGCCCTAAGGTCACAGAGCAACAGCAGACAGGGAGGCAGACTGAGAAGTACACCTTGTACTTGCTGCTGTTTTCTTTTTTTCAGCCATCCCCAGACACCTAAGCTACATTGACCCTTGGTCTCTTATGGTTTCATCAGTCTTGCTTTGTTTTACTCCTCAACAAGTTAAACACTAAACTTCTAAAAATTTATGAAGAAAGCAGCAAGTAAATAATCAGTAATCTTTTTTCTCTTATTTGACCCATAACCATTATTAAATCCAAAAGAGGGTGTGTGGGTGTTTTTCTGGAACTGAAATCCAAAGCCGCTCCTAGAAAACACGGCCTCTCAGAAAAATGCCTGTGCTTCCCCAGGTACCATCTGCATATTTGTCTGTTTATAGGCTCAGGCCAGATTCACTTTATTTCAAATTCTACTCTCAATCAGCTATGAAGTTTCTGTTCTAATTTGAAGTAGCTTCCTTCTATACATCAAAGACAAAACCACACTTGTGGTCAGTGTCATCATTTAAGACAAACAGCTGAACTGTTCAGAAAGCACTGGGGTTGGTCACATAGACTTCAAAGAAACTTTATCCTCCTCTTTAACTGCCACTAAAAACAAATACACTGGTTTTCTATATTTCCCTTTCACTAGACACAAAAATGCTGGAGAAGGAGACATCCCCTGTTTTGTGCTGTTCCACAGAGCTCAGCATGAACATCAGGGCTTACCTGCCCTGTCCTCAACAGCACTTCTCACTAAGCAACAAATGAGGTGGTATCTGACCTATGGGACTCCAGAGATTCCGGGACTCCAGAGACAACAGGGTGACTGCTCCCTCCTATGAACAGCCAACAAACACGGGGGTGTCAAGAGTTCAGCCAAAGCTTGACTTTTCAGGATATGCAACACCACCCAGCTCATCTGTCACAGCCCCCAGCTTACCAAGCTGAGAGTATTCAACACCTCTAAGGTATCTGGATACTTGACCTGAGACTCTTCTGACACAATGAGACACCATTTGCAAAGAGTTTATTTCAAACACTTAACAAAATCCTTCAGTCCACCATGACTGCAATCCCCTGCAGCAAATGAAACAGGGATCCTGAGCAGAAAAATCCCCATTTACTGTTAGACTTGGTAGAGCTTTTCAGCAGAAAAGGTACAAGCCTGGCGAGATGACAGTGCTTCATCTCACAAAGCACAGTAAATGGTATCACCACCACAAGCAAATACTCCCAGCCCCTACCCTGTTCCAGGCTGTGGATCCACAAGCAGCTGAACCAATCTAATCATCTGATGTAAAAGCCCAAGGTCAAACATCCAACTTTTCCACCTCCTTCACATCTGACAGAAGCCATGGCCTTTCACTGTAAATACTTTTCTGAGGGCAGGAGTTAGGCTGTATTTTCTAAGTGGGCTGAGTACCACATCTACATTATCTGACTGCCAAACCTGAGCATTACAAGCCCATTTACTTACTGGGGCTGACAAAAGATAAGATAATCCCTATGACCTGAAGGTATCACACCTACCACCTACTGGCCCAGGACTAAACCATCAGGAATCTGGCAAAGCCAAGATGTAATTCAGGTATCTAACAGACATAACCACCCTTCTCTCTTTGCAGAGACTGTAAGTGGTGCTAGGGCAGACTTGGATGTTCCCATATAACCTCAATTTAGGGCCTGATACCCCTTACAGCAGCTGCACATGCAGCACCGCTTCTGACAGTGCCAGCAACAGCACGTGCAGTAGTGACACTGCTGCTTCTGAAATTAACTGGTTTAGCTACTTCACACATCACAAGCCATATGGAGTCCCTCTAACCTCCTGTGAGATGAATCAGTTGTCTAATAGCTCGGCTCTGTTCAGTGAGTCAAGAGACTTCCGGACTGAGCAACAGCAGTTTTGGAACGAGATGATGCTGAGAGCCCCGGGCTGTTGTAACGAGTCCGTGCTATTTCCAGCTTTAAAGAACTTGAACGCTGTTTATTTTCTAACTGCACACTGTCAAATCTCTTTTCCCTCCTCAGAATTCTACCCAAATCTCCTTTCATACAACAGAAATGAAGAAAACCTTAAGAACAGGAGAATATTGAACAGACATCCATGCTGCCTTTCTGCAGAAGCCCGTCTCACACAGTACCACTGGAAACAGTCAATGTTTTCTGTGTTCTCCAACCAAGACAGCCTGAAACAATGTTCCAGCTGCAGGAAAGTAACCACCATAACAACACGCTACACAAAGCATGAAAAACTGCACTGAAATTCAGAGCAGCTGATGTTTATTTTAACATTACTTTTAATTACTTGCATATACCTGCTTTGAGATATCTTTGAGCATATTATTTAGTTTTAGGAGAAATTCTAATCTTCCAATATTTTAATACCAAAAGACACCAGTGAAACTCAGGCATGGAATTTCAAGATCCGAGTAAATATAGCAAGACTAGGGAAGGATGTGCATTTATTTTCCTAAAACACAGTCCAAGGCATAAAGAACTAAAAAGAGTTTGAATAAAGGCCAAAGTAACCTCACGTTCTGTCTCCCACTAGTTATCTTCAGCACATTTTTGCTCAAAAAACCCTCAAAAGCAACACCAAAAAACCCAACAATCTCACCAAAACACTCCCCCCATCCTAGAGAACCAATGGTAGTGAGTCTAGTAGTGCTCCTCTGGTTTTCTGTAATAAGGTTTTAGAGGGCCAGACTTGCATTTGAGCAATGTTCACTTATGTAATTGAACCTAGTCTAACACAGCCCATTTTTTAAATTTCTCTATATTTTCAACTTCTGTGAATTATCCTGGTTGGTTCCTCGATTTTTCCCCACATCAAGAACTTATAATGACTCACTATTCTATTATCACACAAGAGAGCAACCCTCAGAAAACACAAATTATTAATTAAAGATATATTACATTATTTTCTCTATATACATTTGCCATACAAGCTACATTATGAACTTTCATCAGTCAGCCCTTCCCCTTCTATCTGGTCATTTTTGATATGACAGTAACAACAACAAAAAGATATAATTTAGTACTTTAAAAATTAAGTGGAGACTTTTTTTAGAATTATGTATCAGTGGGGTTTGGTATGAGGCTTACACCTCATACCAAACCACTCAGTTCTGCATAAAGACCATGAAGTCATCGTGCACCCCACACAAAGGATGGCTCTGGAGTGCAAGAGCAAAGCAAGACTCCACTTGCAGGCTCTCTGACCTCACCCAAGTCACAACCACAGCTGAGCAGAGGAAACATGTTCCAGCACGGCTCTTCTCCAGCACCAGCCAAAAGTGACCACATTCCTGCACCAGGCCTCCCTGAGCCCAGTCAGCCTCCATTAGATGAGAGCATCATCCTACAAACCTGTCAGCAGATGTTTGCTGAAGCCAGCTGGGGAGAGTGCAGTGCAGACAGCCCCTGCAGCCATCTGTGGCATCTGTGAGCACTACCTTTAAATCTCCCAGACTGCTACCACCTGCACAGCAGTAGGTTTTTGTTATCTAGAGTCTCGCTTCTCCAAGCAATCAGATAACTCACAGCGTCTCAAGGCGTTGCTCACAGCAGTCACATTCCGGTGAAACTCCAGAAGTTATCTTGTCAAAAGCTGCTGCAAACCAGTGGGGAAATCCCTACTGCATTCAAGTTTGAAAAAGCTTCATAAGAACTCAAAACTCCCTCTCTCTAATACCTACTTGATTTGTGCCCACACTACTGATGCCAGCTTTTACCTGTGCCATTAAAAGACTAAACAGTTCTTTCATTTATTACTGCTGAATGCTAAGTTCTGAGGAGCAGAATTCCAGAATCTTCACAGTAAGTTTTACTGTTTCCTGCCACCATCGGGACTAATTTTAGGTCTTCCCCTACCTCTAGCTCCTTCAGCAGAAAAGAGAAGCTACCAGAACATTGCCTTTTAAGGTGTGCTATTTAAAATAACATCGATGAAACAGAAGTTTTGTTGACTTTATATTGGTGCTTAGAAATACTGCAGCAACACCCACAGAGCCTGCATTGAGTTATCTTTGCATCAAGTTGTCTTTACAAAGTCATTCAACAGTAAAAAACTTACTTTTAACTTCTTTAAAACCACCCTATGTGAAATTCCTGCTTGACAGAACACTTAGAGAAGAGATACCATCAGCTCACCACTGTCTCTAACTGAATACTTCCAACCCCAAACCAAACTGCTGAAATCCCCAAACCTTCAACCAGAGTAATCTATTTTTCAGACATTTTTAAATAAGTCAGCTACCAGTAAATCATCAGATTATCCCAACCCTGTCTGTATTTTAAGTTATTTGCAGGTGTCTCTCACAAAAGCTCTGGGTTTGATTGAGAAAATATTTAAATATGGTGCTACTGAATTCACTGCAAGTTAGACCTAAATATTTTCTTTTAACCTGTTAAAATTAAATCCTTGGATTGGCTGAAAGAATGTTCAGCTGCATTTATAGAATTCTTGTGTTTCTATAGAAGATCAAGATATATGCAGGAAAAGGCCATTATGAAAAATATTTTGTAAACTCAATCCTGGGTTTAATGGATGCCACCACTGTGACACAAAATAATAAAACTCACGTAAGGTGTTCCAGCATCTGAACAGGAACAGGGAAAAAACACTTTATTTTTTAGACCTCAACATTTATAGAATTCTATAAGTGACAGTGGATTGGAGAATGATATTGCCACCTCTCCAACCACACTGGTCAAACTAACAGCCCATCAAAATTCTCCTAATTCTCCTCCTACAGAGAAGAATGTAAAATAGTCATTATTTACATAATAGTGTGTGAGAAACTCCATTACAAGAATGTAAACATCAAAAGGTTTAGAGAAAGTCAAAAGAAAAGGGTGACAAATGCATATTCCAATTTTTCTACTCATATAGACTACTTGGGTTTGGTCATGGGTCATGGTTTTCCACAGGGATGAACAAGCAATGTAGCTGCACATGTACACCACACCTACATAAGTCAATTTAAACAACGGCAGTGTCTCAATAAATTAGTGCATCATGCTAACATTACCATTCTGCGCTGGCATGCCTGCAGCCACACTAGACAGCTATGAAGGTGTTCCTAACTGCTCATGAAAAAAAAAACAAACCCAAACCAACAAAAAACTTGTGATGAAAAAGGTTTGGTTTCTTTGTTTAACAGTAAAAATAGTTTGGGTTGTTGGTCTTGGAGTTTTCTTTCAGTAATTGAGATTTCACACTGACAACCTACACAACTTACAAGTGTAAGATCTCGACTCACTATAAAAATAAATATTAAAGTTTAATATACCAGTAGTTGAGGGCCTGTGGTAGCAGATGTGACCCGTTTTTCCCAATTCGTTAATGCAGAAAATTCCCGTGTCATTCTAAGGTCAGTTCAAGCTTGAGAATGATGATGATGTAAATTTGTTAGGAATAACCCAGAGCTGCCAGCTTCTGATTTAAGAATTTCAGTTTTCACTTGACAGGCACCAGCTTGAACAAATAGTAAATTATAAAGAATCAAGAGAAGAGGTTTAACCGAGTGTCAGCAGAGAAATATTTCTTGGAACAAAATTAATTGTCATTCATCACATCAATTAGAAGTTGGGGAGCACAGTTCCATGGCAGTTTAGAACAGTTTCAGTCATAGCTGACTCATTCCTGTAATTTATTCCTTCCCCTGCACAAGCTGCACAGTCCCATCTACCTTTCCACTGATTTGATTGTGGTGAATCATTTCAGTTAGCTGGAGGATGATAAAGAGCCGACAACAAAGCACAATTAGCTTTCAGCCAGCTCCCATGGCTCCATGATGTGCTGCACAAACACCAGGAATGGTGCAGGACAAGAGGGAAGGCTCTGCAGCCCAGGCCACAGCAGAGCCTGTCACCAGCCTCAGCTTTCATGTACCAGCACACTGCTGCTGCTGCTTCCCACCTTCACCCAGAGCTCCCTCGGGCAGGGCCAGACACACCCAGCACTGCTCCACCAGAGGCACAAGGAGTCTGGCCCACCTATTCCCTACAAGGTACATCCCAGGCCCGAATTTCTCTGGCACTTTCTGTACCCAGGTCAGGGGGCAGTGACTGACCCAGCGTGACCCAGCCACATCCACTGCTTGCTGTGGGGTTCACTTCAGCTGCACCTTATCTGCCCATAATTACTAGAAAGCCAATGAAGTGGATAAGGAAGCACCTTCCTGCCAGACGCCTGCCAGTGCTTGGATCAGTGCTAGGTTGGGTGAGAAAGAATGGATATAACACACTGCAAATCTAACTGATGCTTTCAGAGGGCATTTAAAGAGAGAAGGTCTGCAGGACAGACACTCTTACTTCTTACTTTTGTGCTGTATTTGAAATACAACTCATGATTTGGAAAACCTACGCAAAATGCAGATAACCATACTTTCCACAAACAAGACAACTCATCTGCTCCTGATCTCTTCCAGTTTTATCTTAAAACCAGTAATTAATCCTGCCTTAACCATATTCCAACCACCTTTATGTCTGCAGAGAGCAATCATTGTTTAGTCAACTAACAAAACCATCCTTCAAGCACCATACCTCAGGTTATTAAATTTTTACCTCTGCTTTGTCTTCTTGCTCACCTTAGACACAAAACACACTACTAAAAACTGTTTCAAAAACAAGAACAGTGTAACTTACTACAGTTGATGAAGTCAACGCCTACCCTTGGTTACCCACTGTCCTTTTGGGTTAAAAATAAACGCTGGTTTTCAATTTGACTTCCCCAAATTGACTGCTGCCACTGTGTGATGGGATACACAACTGGGAGGGTAAAAAGCCCAGCCATATCCTCTGCCAGTGCTATGTGGTTACCCAGAAGTCAATTCAAACCAAATTCATACTGTGAATATTCATGTCAGAATTCTGGGATCTGCCTCTGAACCTACAGTACTGAGCTAAACACGCATTGAAGAATGCAAAACCTACATTTTAAAATGCAAATACATGAAAAATACTTTCGCTTTCAACTGGTTTTGGTCTCAGGTGTAATTAACATTTACAGCAAAAGTTCTTCACCTTTCTGAATAATTCATTTAAAGTTCAGAAAAATCAGTGGAGTTGTAAGCAGAGAAGTTCACTGTCCTCCTTCAAAGCTGTAAAACCTAAGATACAGATCTCGTTCCAGCCTATCGAGTTCATGGAAAAGGGAACAATTTCTCCAGCAGCTTTAGGCAGCTAAAGATGCATATAAGTATCAGGAGGATTTTGTAAAGGATCTTTAAGCCGGCTAGGCAGCTAACTCCCGTTTTTGTTAACAGCAGATAAGCATCTAACCAGATTAGAAACTTCTAAATCCGAGTAGCACCTTCTGTACCTGTTACCTGCACACCAAAGTGAGCATCCACAAAGCTTGAGAGTGGTTTGAGTAATCAACTTAAGGCTGTTCTGCATGGGTTTTAATTGTTTTTATTCAAGAGTAGATCAACAATAAGTTTGCAACAACAATTTCCATCCCAAAGACAGCTTCCCATTAGCAGTTTCTAACTTTCAAATACCAGATTAAAAACTGTAATTGCTCAAGTAAGATAAACCAGCACTACATTCAGGATACAGTCGGGCATTCAGCAGCAGGTCTCCTTTAACTCAGTTAAAAGAATTCCACCCTTTCCCAGGCCATGAATTCCCATATTTGCGTGGCTCGCTGTGTTACATTATGTACAACCCTGAAGACAAGCAAACAGAAAAGGTTAATTCTCAACTCGCTTAGTTCCTCAATTCAGTTCACGAACCAGCTGCACAAACAGCTGCAGCAGCACAAGGCGGGGAGCACAGACACCAAAGTGCCCCGGGATACAGCCTGATGCTCCCGGCAGCAAACTCGGGCAGGAGCCTGCGCATCCCACAGCAGCACACCGCGGTGCGGCACACAGACCTTCAACAACACCGTCAGCTCTCCTGGAAAGCCCATACCAATACGCAGGTCGTCCACCGGTTCATAAACCACTGAGCCTCGGGGAATTACCCTTTTATGGGAAAATTAGTCATTCCCAGCCACAAGTCAAGATTTCTTGCTCATTTGATCCCGATGCTGGCTTACAATTGAAGGGATTTTGTCAATTCACTCTCAAGACTAGCTCTTCTGAGTGTGCTTAAGATGAAGCAGCTGCTAAATTTCAGAAGTTATTTACAAAGACGAACAAAACTGTCTCCAAATTAAATGCTTTTCAATTCTTACTGTTGTATTTCTCGTAAACAACAAAGCTTTCTTAACCAACTGCTGATGGAAACTGTTTCATCAAATCTCCCATGAAAAAATCTCAGCACCCCACCCATCACATACAAGGATTCTTTTCCTTACTTAAATGCTAATTGCCTCTCACGAGGCACCAATTCAATCATTCTTCTGCACAGTTCATCACAAGACAGTTTAATGATCCAGTCTTTTCACTGGGTTCCACGATCTGGAAACTGGGGGAGGTTTAGACTTAGGCACTTTTGAAATCCTAAAAGGCTCAAGGAAATCGGTGAGAAAGATACAGGCAAAGAGCAGGGTCGAGTCCCAGGTACCTGTCAGTGCTTCCTGTGTAAAAGCAAAATGTGACTGGACAGGTCTGACATTTATTCCACAACTTTTGTTCGGTGACTTCTTCACTCTGTATTAAAACAACAGGAAGAGCCTGTATTTCATTCTACCATCATCACCTTTTCTTTCTTTTTTGCACTTTTTAAGCACATGAAGGGTGCTTGCTTAAATGAAGGGATACAGCTGTGAACTGATAAAAACATCTAAATGTATCTCTGTGGGATCAGAGCATGGCAGAACAGGGATAACACATGAGGAATTTTTGTGAACCGCACTCTCAGGCACCAATTCTTCACCAAACCACACGAAGCACTGTCCCGTGCAGGGCCAGGAGTTGGACTCCAGTGATCCCTGTGGGGATCCCTGTTCCAACTATGATTCCATAATAAGCACTCACATGAACACAGCCCATGACACATCAGAAACATCAAACTCTAACCCCGTGACTGCACATGCACCCAACCTTCTTCCTAAATTAACTGCTAACATTCTGGTTAAAAATGTATTAGGGACTAATATTACATATACCTGAAAAAAAAATTTTAAAGTTTGAATTTAAAAAGTAAATGGATGCCTACTTGCTTCAAAATTACTGCTGCATTTCTATCATAGAGTAATAGAAAATGTAATTAAGAGATATACTAAGAAAAGAATCCCAAACCAAGAACCTGTGAGAGGGCCTTCAAAAAACAATAACATGAAAACCAGAAGTTAAAATTTTCATTATTTTGAAGAAATGCGTGTTTTTTCTATATTCTGTGCTTTTTACAGAAAACTTGTTGCCATAATAAGTTCACTCTTGCCATTATCTTCCATTCACCCTGCCTTTGGCCTATTTGTGTGTTTGAGAATTACACACTTAAAGCTCTACCTACAAGAAACCTCCCAGCCTCTACTATGCAGACTGCAAATTCTTCAAAAAGAAGCAGTTTACAGTTTTATTACCGCAGGAAACGTAACCAAATCCAGTAAAATATGAAGATCTGGAATGTCAGCCTTCAGTGCATTTCTGACAGAGCTGCTTTAGTCACTTGGCAGCACAAGGCACAAGTCTGACAGCACCCAGGAAAAGTCCACTAAGTAAGCAACTCTGAGAAGTTTCACAACCTGCCTGAAGTCAAGATTTTGCAAGATCATCTGACACATTTGTCAAGAATTCAGTGATCTGTAGAGAAAGAACAAGTAACCAAAAAGCTTGCTTGAGGATTTGAATTGATATTACTCCATCTTTTTCCTGTCCTCTGGTTAATTTGGAGCAATATGACCACACAGGTTTTGGTCAAGTGCACAGATCAATGACAAGGCAGCCCTGCTTCCTGACTGCTGCGACAATGACAATATTGGCTGTGGTACGAGACATGATTACATCCGATGTTCCAAACATGATCAGCACTGACACAGCCTTTTGTCACTACCATTTTTCCCTCCTTCAAGTGGATTTACACAGTCAACAGGAAAAATCCACTGTGACTACAGCTGCACCAGGTGGCAGTAAAATGACAACTCCTCAGGGTCGCAGTACTCACAAGTCGCCATGGAGCAGCACTTCTCTGAAAGACTTGGTTCTCCAAGGAATCTTTGCCAGGGTAGGCAAGAAGATGAAGACTCAAATCCTGCTTTTTTTACCTCCCTCTATATACTCTGTGACTTATTCACACAGACAATTGCCCGGATTTGCCCACACAGAATACGACACCACTTTATCCACTCTCATTTCTCATCAAACACTGCTGTTTTCTCTGAGCAAACACCACTGCTCCACTGATCTCCTCAGCCGCATCTTCATTACCCAGAGGTTCAGGCAATACTAATAATAATACTAATACTAATAATAATAATAATATTTTTGACTACCAGTGATACTGTATTTGTTAGGAAAAATCTCTGGAGAGATTAGTGAGTTTTACCTATTATGAAACAGGGCATCAGACAGCCAGCTAGCACTCCAAGCCATCTAAAGCATGACCTTCAAAAACAAGTCCCTTCAGCAGTGCTACCTTGCTGCATTTTCCTCATCATGCGGAAAAGAAACGAGCACAAATCCAAGCAAAACCACTTTACAGGTGACAAGCTGACAGAATTACTTTAAATACATGCTACTGTTTTATGTTCAATCCATAGGTTCCCTACAGCCGTACAGCTCGGTACTGCACAACATCTCTTGTAGCAAGTCACACGTTCAATGCAAGCAGCAAAACCAGGGTTTCTTTCAAGCCAAAATATTTTGACTCTATCTGACAGTACTGCATTTCTAGGTACAAGACAAACATTCTGTATTTTAATGCATCTCCACGGCAGTATTGTTTTTTTAAAGATATCTACCTTCTCGAGTTGTTTACAGCCCCGGGAAGGAAAAAACAAACAATCAAACAAACAATAAAAAACCCCCAAACCATTACAAATTAAATCTGCCGAATGAGAAAAGCTGATTCCCCATTCCGTTTCCTCCACGCATTTCATAACAATTCAGCACTTATTCAACTCCTGCAGTGGTTTATCAGGCATTACGGCTGGGTCCCCGAGCGGCAGGGCAGCCTCTGCCAGCAGCCTGGGCTCTCCATCCGAACCGAATCCCGAGTGTGCCACTCACTCACCCGAGTGCCATCTGCCGCCCCCGCCCCACCCTCCGCACACGCCCTCGGTGCCTGCACCGGAGCCTGTCGCCAAAGCGGAACTGCAAGAAGAACACGAAACCGCTTTGAGCAGCTTGGGAAGAGAACTGGATTCTGGGCTGTCTCTCTCTTTAAGACGGTGAGCAATAATTTACCAGAATTTTCCTCAAAGGACAACGCTATAATCATGTTTCCTCAATAACTCGCAGATGACATGTCTAGCATGTAATTTTGTGCACGCATCTTTCCACGGCCAGACTAAGCTTCTTCTGTGCCCAAGCCAAGTCTTTCTGTCCAAAATATAATAATAAAAAAAAAAAAAAAAAAAAAAAGAAAAAAAAGAAAAAAAAAAAAAAAAAAAAAAAAAAAAAAAAAAAAAAAAAAAAAAAAAAAAAAAAAAGAGCAGGCAGGGAAGGAGAAAACCCCACAAGGAAAAAGAAATCAAAAACTACAACCAAACCACGCAAGCCCTTATTTTGCAGAGTTAAAGCTAACCATGAGTATTTAATAATCAACCCAAACAGCACTGAGCATTTTAAGAAGTCGGATTAAAGGGTTACTCAAGTAACTTTCACCACAAATTTTTGCAGGATGACTAATGAGTCGCGAGCTGCAGTTTAGCCACAATCTCTGCGAGTAACCTCAAGTCCCCTCCTGACGGGGCACAGGATGTGTCAGGAAGTTTGAAGGAAAATGCATCATCTCGTGAAGGAGCACATATATTCAGGCGAACTCCAGCAAAAATACCACTTTCTCCTCTTTCCACTGAAGTATGAAACCCATACTTCAGTGCCACTGCCTCAGCACTACGCTGTCTAGAATCCCGACGCGGGTGTTAATAATTAACCTGCTGGATTGCAGCAGGCTAATGAGGGGACCCCAGGAGCGCTGCGAGTGTCCCCGCTCCGCCACCGCCGCCCTCTGTCCCTCCCCTCCAGCCAAAGAGCGGAATGCAGCAGCCCCCGGCACTGCCGCAGCCCCGCGGCTCGGGCTTACCCCGGAAAACCCTCACGGCTTCGGCATCACCCACGCCGCCTCCCCACGGTTAAAAAAACAAATTAAAAATTTTATAAAAGTTGAAAAGCGAGGCCAGACATACGGTGGGCTGAGCCGGCCTGAGTTTCATCCCTGCCCAGCAGACTGCGCCTCTCCCCGCCTTGCTCCCGCCGCTCCGGCTGCACCATGTGCCGGCTGCCCGCGCTGCCGGGGCAGGGACTCCGCGCCCGCGTGCTGTGACCCCACCCTGCCGCCGCCTGTCACCTCCCAGCCGGACAAAAGGGAAAACCCAGCCCTAAAAAACCCCCATATTCACGTCGCCGACCGTTCGCCCCCCGCGCCGCCAGCTCACAGCGGTCACTACGCAAATAAGCGAGAGCCGACGGGGAAGGAAAACCTCACGACCTGGAAAAGCACGGGAGGCAAAAAATTAAGTTAAAAAATGGGGCTTTTTTGCCCCCCGTCCCTCCTCTGCCGCTCCGGCAGCGCCGATCCCCGCCGGCCCGCGGAGGCAGCGCTGGCGGGGGCAGCAGCCGAGACCCCCCCGCCCGTACCTTGCCAGGCTGCCGCGGGGCTCCACCGGGGTTCTTGCTGCCGCCGCCTCCGCATCCACCATTCTTTGTCCGGCCGCGGGCTGCCCTCGCCGCAGGCTCCCACCCGCCCGGCCCCGGCCTGCCACCCCACCACAGCCCTCACGGCTCCGCGCTGCCGCCCCGCTCTGCCGGCC
>VZRH01006254.1:128679-144666 GCA_013397555.1 Urocynchramus pylzowi
TTTTTTTTTTTTTTATGAACAGAGACAAAAAAGAAGTCAGAATCCAATAAAAAAGCAGGAGAGTTCAGAAGTGCAGCCTTTTTGGACATTTTGGGCTTGGCTCGTAGCAAAGCGCAGGGCTCTGGTTAAAGCAGAGATGTGTCAGCACAGATGAATATCTGACTGTTCCCATTACCAGCAAATTAGGCTGAAAGACCAAAGCCGGTGGGGGATAAATGAAACAAGGAGCTGGTCCCCAGAACACCACCGAGCCGGGACTCGGAGCCAGCACACAGCGAACGTGCCCAGGAATTCACCGCACATCAGCTCCCCCAGAATACCCACGGGCACAAACAAACGGCATTTTGGTTCCAAGGCGTTAATTAAACACAAAAGACAAATACTCGTTTCAGAATAAATCCACTGCTGATATTTTTTTGGTCCAATTTTGCAAACAAGTGTTAAGAGATTGCTTCTCTGGAGTAAAAGAAAACACATGCAGGGCTTAGGTATAACCTGCTGTTGCCAAAAAGTCTGGTTTATCTGGTAATGTCAACTCCCCCATCTCTTCCAAATTTGCTAATTCCATGTAAATACTGTTCTAATAAAACACCTGCAGACACTATCCTGTAAATATTACCCTAAGTCATAAGTGTAATTGTATTTCAGCAGGAAAATCAATCACAGAATCAGAATGGTTTGGGTTGGAAGGGACCTTAAAGCTCATCCCTGGGCAGGGACGCCTTCCACTGGACCAGGTTGCTCCAAGCCCCATCCAACCTGGCTTTGAACATTTCCAGGGATGGGGCATCCACAATTTCTCTGGGGAAATTGTGCCTCACCACAATCACAGTCAAGAACTTCTTCCCAATATTTACTCTAAACTGACTCTCTTTTAGTTTAAAACCATTCCCCTTCTCCTGTCACTCCATGACTGTGTTTTAAGTCCCTCTCCAGCTCTCTTGGAGCCCCCCTTGGGTACTTGAAGGGACTCTAAGGTCTCTCCAGAGTCTTCTCCATGCTGAACAACCCAAACTGTCGCACCCTGGCCGCGGTGCTCCAGCCCTGATAACATCTTCATCACTCTCCTTTGGACTCATCCCAGCAGGTCCATGAGGATCACTGGTCAGTAATGCTGAACTGTGAGCCTCCACCCTCATGGCTCAGCACCACAGAAGGTTTTGCCTGAGCCAGTACCTGCTCACAGGCTTGCATGGTACAGAAATGCAAATCTTAATTTAAAAATAGAAAAAAAAATGGGGGGGGGGATGGGGGGTAAATAGAAAAAATAATCAAAATGTCCTCCCCAACACCAAAAAAAGGCAAGAGAAAAGAAATTAAACACCCCACCCCCTGCCCCCAAAATCTCAACATAACCAGAAATTCAAAATGGAAATTAGCCACTTTTTAACAGAGCAAGGACACATTCTCCTTGGAAAAGGCCCATCCAGAAGTAATTTTTGCAATGATGCAGCCAAGCTCTGTCACAGAAGCCTTCCTTCACTGCAGACCATTCTCACTCCTTACTGTAGCAATCGGGTGTTGTGCTGCCCAAGGGCAGAAAATAAACCCTGAGAAATTCACTCCCACACTATAAACTTGCTCCCAAACCTTTCTTTGGGTGGCCTCTCCCTGACACCTGGTGCTCACCATTCCCAGGTGACTCCCCCTGGCTCACAGGGACCCGTCCTGTCACACGTGCAGAGCTCTCTCCCATCCCCTCTTCCATGCAAACATCTGCAGGAATGTTACAATACACAACATCCACCTTGCATGAATGATCCAAGAAGAAGAAAAACATTGGATTTTAGCTTGTATTTCCTTCTTCAAAAATCACAGTAATAGGACATTAAACTGGGTAGTTCCACTACTAATATTTCCAACTGGGCGGAAATATTTCATGTCAGAAGTTTATGAGAGCGATTTATTTTTTCCACTTAGATTCTTGTCTTAGGAACATCTGATGAATGGTAAAAAGAAAATAAAACCACAAAAAGTTGCCCCAAGCCAATGCAGAATGACAAAATGTGAGATGCTGCATTGATTCTTCTAGCACATTAAATCAATCGTGATCCCACTGTAAACTTCTGGAGTTATTTTTATATTCATTAATATTCTGCAAGATATACTGGGGCATATGATAATGACAGCAAAATCTAGATAATTCCACCAAAAATGCAACGGGTTGCAATTGATTGATTTCACACTCCCACATTTCTGATAATACTAAGTTCATTATTCTTAATTCAATTTAGAGCTATTTTTGCCAGATATCTACAATCATGCCCTTCAAAAACTCTAATGTAAAGTGCAATTCATTTCCATAATACTGTATAAAATAAAGCAGAAATATTTGTAACTGGGAGTGCCTTTTAATTCTCCATTATTTTGGTATTACATGAACCAGGAACCTCTTAAGCAAATTATTATTACATCTCCTTAAAAAAAAAAAAAAAAAGTTAACTCGATTGCAGATTTTTTAATACTTTTAATGTAACATCAAGCCTGTAATATCACAGATTAAGCAGATTAAGGATTGCAGAAAATGGAACAATTCCAAAGGATAAAAGTAGATCCCTGATACTGCATAGCAAATGTAATGTCATTTCTTCTACATTATCAGCCTCCTGAAAATAGTCTACTCATATTTTATATCCTACATGAAAAATGAGCATTTATTTATCCTACATGAAAAATGAGCAGCTTTAACCTGCTGCTCCCCAGGCCTTTTGGAGGTGCAGCTTTGTTTTCAGGAAGTGTTGAAGAAAAACAAAGCCAAATCATAATTTAGTCAGTATAACTAATTAGAAGGTAGTATACTCTGTGGCTTTAATACATCTCACATTAAAGAGCTAACAAGAATAACATGATTCTTACTAATTAACAAGAAAAAGGGACAATACTTTTATGAAAGCCTCTTCCTATATGGTTCTGATATTAACCTTCATTGGTTTCTGTAAACTTTCCCATTTCTCTCTTTTTTATTTTTAAAAAAAGAAACCACACAGATTCACACCTGTTTCTGGCTCCTGACCTTATGCATTCCCCACATCCCACACAGCCCTGCCCTGTGTGCTGCCCTGCACAGACTCATCACTCCAGGGCTTCTCATCCACTGCTCCCCCCAAAACCCTTCCAGCACAGTGTGCAAACGCAGAAGCTGGCAATGAACAAGTGCTGGATGGCCAGCCCAGGTTTGGGATTAGAAATCCCTGATTTCTGTTCACTCAGTGCTAACCACAGCTCCCAGCTGCTGTGGGGACACTTCTCCTCCACTGTGGATGTCCCTCAGAGCCCTGAGGCTGATCAGGGGAGGCAAACATTCCAGTGCTGAGGGCAAATCACTGTGGGCAGAAAGGAAAGGTTCTAAAAGCCACAGTTCTGCTGGAACCAACACAATGCAGAAAAAAGGACCTGTTTATGCTGACAAAATGCAGATTTCATTCTCATTTATGGATGACTCTTGGCAAGGTCATACCTGTGACTTTTTGTGTGGCCTTACCTGATCGATTGCTGTTAGCTAAGCCTGCTCACCGGGTTCCTCCAATACCCTTTCACAACATCTTCAACCACCTGATGCTCAGGCTAGCTTCACAGGAGCTTCACAGAACAGAAAACCCTTTATGGCTTTCCCTCACTGAAGAGTGGCGGATGTTTGACTCTATATAATGCTGCATCTGCACTCTGGAACATGCTCAGTTTAGGCTAAATCCTCTTGGAATTGAGCTGTTGGACAAAAACTCTTCCTCTAGGTGCTCAAAGTATGCTAAATTTTTAAGGCAATTCTTTTTCAAGAGGGCATCAAGAGGCACCTTTCTGACCTTGCAGTCACCTTGAGCTTACAATTTCTTTCCTCAACCCCCTCCCCCCCCATTACAGCACTTACTAAAAAAAAAAAAAAAGGTATTTAAGGAGAAACCTCCAAAGTATTTTTTCCCCTCATAGTCTTGATCTTGGACATGGGCAAAGCAGTTTGGGGAAGGATCCAGCCTGGCATGGGAAATACTGACCACGTAAGCAGGTCACAGCTGAAGGCCACTAAATACAGGGCTGGGCAATCCCAGCCAAAGGCACTGCCAGAACTTCTGCCTTCCTGAGATAGGAATGGAATAGACAAAAGGGAACAGAAAGTGTTGTGATCTAACTCCTGCTGCAGGAATGAAAAGTGAAACCTCTCTCTATCTGAACTGTTTCTAAAAAATAATGCAAAAGCACACATTCCTCTGACCTCCCCTCTGTCCCTACAGACATTGCTTTGTCAAAGCACACCAAATGTTCCCATTTCAATTCCAGCATCTTTGAAAGCACAGCTGAGCTCCAGCTCTTTCAAACCCTAAAACAGGGAGTGTGGAATGTTTAATCTTTAGCAGGAGCATTTTTCCTCTGCTGCTTGACTGGCTTGAGGTAAATAGGTGTGATGCCATACCAAATAAATCAATTAACCTGTTTAGGCTAATGACACTGTCTTGGAGACCCGGAATGCATCTCTGGTTGGGTCTTGAGCCAGCTGCTATTTAAACAAAGGTGTAAACAGGGCTAAAATCATTAACTAAGAAATACATGAAGAGGTTTTAAAAGGAAAAAAACCCAAACCCAAAACCAGTGATATCTGCAAGCTTCATCAAACTATACACAGAAGCACATAAAGCCAGCATAAAAAAAAAAAAAAAGTTAAATTACTTTTGTATCACTGTGAGATTTGAAACAAAACATGTATTGAAAAACTAAATTTAAAATAAAAATTATATATAACTATATAAGAATATATACATATGTAGTTTATACTGTTATATATATCACATGGACAACTATATAAAAACTATTTAAAAACTCCATTTCTGGCAGGGCATCAGGCTCTCTCACAAGGGTGCCAGTGATGAGAAGGCTCCATCATCACTTATTCAAGCCCTGCCTGCTGTGTCAGCTCTTCACTAACAGAGTCTCTCAGTGGAACCACTGCAAGGTGAGATGCTCTCCTCTCAAAGTCCTCTGCAGGGGACTTTAGAGGGTAAATGCCCTTCCTCACTTATGATCTACATTTTTCTACCTTGTTTGACAGCTGTCCTTGTTTTCTTGTGCCGTGTTTTGTTTGGCTGGTGTTTTTAAGGCTGCTCATGGAGCTGAAATAGCAGTCTACAGCTTTCCCTAGATGTGTTTCATGTCCCAATAACTAGGCTAGCCTTTGCTTTTTCAGCCTTGTAGCACTTATTGTAGTGTGAAATTAGTCTAAGAAAAAGAGTCCTTACTGGTGCATCTTCTGCTTTTACACTAAATCCAGCTTTTCTAGTGAGAACATTCCTTAGATCTGGAATTAATTTTCATTACATTTACATCTACCTATTACCTAACATGGCAATCATTCAGCATGGCAAAAAAACTAAAATCAAACATCACTCATTATCATAACCTCCCCTACACTTTCTCAGAATAAAGTTTCAATAACTTTATGTTATTATTTACCATTTTCTTAAATGTTTCAGGAAGTACCCTATCACAGCATCAAACTCTCCCTACCACTGGGGCATGTTTTTGTAACAGGGTATCACCAAGACCATGAACTTGGTTAACTCCTAAGGACACAAGGAAATTTCTGTGCTTTTAATGTAACTTTTTATTTTATCAAATCAGTGTCAACCACATTCCTCTCTGTTACTGCAACAAACAATACCAGGAAAACAGGAATGAACTCGGGAGGGTAAGAATTATTTTTATATCAAACCAATCAACACAGTTAAAGTAATCTGCATTTAGAAATAATCCCACAGTGAAAGAATGCACTAAAAACCTGAGCAGAGAATTCCTGACCTTTAGGAGGCTGCGTGACTTGGGATTCTGGCATATTCTAGCTGAGAGTCCTGCTGGCTTGCAGGCTGAATCTTCTGGTTAGCAGCTCCAAAACAGATCACCCTTGCTCCTCCACAGCTCTTTCATGTTTATGTGTTACATAAATGACTCAGGAATCCATTAATGTCCTGCCCAAATATAAAAGCTGAATAGAAATGAATATCCTCTTTCAACCCAAACCATTCTATGGTTCTGTAATATTGGAATATTGGGACACAAGACAGATGACAGACTTTGGACCTGGTTAGTATAAGAGATTTGATAACAGAATGCCTTGGCAATAGCAAACAGAACTTTGAGGATTAAATCAAGACTGCAAGAAGATTCAATCAGACTGACTTACCAGAAAAAGAAAATGACATCAAGATTTCTGCAAGCAGGAGATGTTCAAAATGTGTAAGTTTGTTTATGTGATGATTAACCCAATCACTGTAGTAAAACAGTGTACAGTTTTGACCATCACAATAAATTCGGATTCTTTGACCATCACACTTCATCACCAATACTGTAACTGTAAAGCTGATACTGTAACCCTAAATACTGTAACCCTAAACCAGTTTATTTTCCTTGAGAGCAGACAATGCTGGCTCCTGTTGATGGCAGAGGATCTTGGCTTTTCCTCTCCAATCAATCTTCAGTCAAGGCCATAACTGGTTTTCTCAGAGAAGAGACCAAACATTAGAATTACTCTGAAACAGCATTTTGGAGTAAGATGTGTTTAAATCCCTCTTTTCTGCTCATTTCTGAACACTGCACATTTGCCCTGCGGTCTGAAAGGCACCTGGGTTGCCTGAAACAAGAGCACATGAGGGGTAGGTGGGTCCTGTTGCCGAAACACTTCAACACTCAGAGCTGAACTAGAAGTACAAAGGTGTTTATTTTGGTTGCTGCAAGTTTTGCAAGTAGTGAGTAAAGGCCATGCAAGCCCTCTGCTGATTTATGTGTCTTAAAGGCAACAGCTAATGCCCTCAAAAAGCCCCATTTCAAAAAGTCCCTATGTTCTCCACCTAAGCTCTGGGATCAGCATGACCCAGCTACAGCAAATATGTTTTGTGCCCACAAAATGGCATTTTCTAGAAATAATTTTTGAAGGGCAGCTGTTTGAGCCCTTCTCTCCTGGCCCAGCAAGCAGCAATGCCAGGCATCTGTTTGCTCCAGGGCATTTTACCATCAGAGAAGGGAGAACACAAGGCTGGCACAACAGACAGGCACACACACCACCAGCAGCATCCCCATCTCCTTCCAGAACCATTAACCCTCTGTCCCTGGCACACTGATCCCACACCTCTGGAATTACTAGCAAATACACCTTGAAATGGATGGTGAAAAGTCACTGGCATTTGGGCAGTACTGCTCATTTAAAAATACATAAACAGAGTACCAAAGGCTTGAAAATATGCCTGCAGTTCAGCATGCATTCAGCTGGGCTTTCCTTCTTAAAATATTTAACAAGACAAAGCAGTCAGACCAAAGAGACTTTTATTTTTGCTGCTTTTATGGCATTTATCCATAACCTTTCTGATGATCTGAAAATAGAACTTATCAGGACAAAAGAACCTACTCAGAGTTATGTGGCCACTGCAAACACATCTCCTCAGTGGGACCAAAATAACTGTATTTGTTTCTTTTCTGCAATTTGAGTGTGTGAATTTACAAGGGAGCAAAAAACCCAAATTGGAAAAAACCCCCAAAACCCCTGGTCTAAATAATTTTTAGTATTTTTTCCTCATTATTTTTAGAATGCAAACTGCTGTCTTTCATTTCACCATGAAAAATCTCCTACAGCAAAGGGGGCAGCCACGTGTTTAGAGTCCAGCCTGGTTTACAGCCCCTCCAACACTGCTGCTCTTGCTGTTCCTAAGCCTGGGGACAGGCATCACACTTGGATTTATCAGCAAAACAGCAGCTCCTGCTCAGTGTGGTGCATAGCCTGCTGAAGATACTGAGAATCTCTGCACTGACCTCAGTGACCTTCAGATTAAATGCACAGAAATATCAGCATTATGTGCCAGCAGGGAGACACCAGAGGAATACAGGTCTCTTCTGAAAATAAAGGAAAAGCTCCAGATTTGCATTTTTCTTTGCCTTTTTTTTTTTTTTTTTAAACCACAGAATGTGTCCTTGGTATTATTTGCTGCAGAATACGTAACTCCTTTTTCTTTTTTCTCAGGCTCTTTTCTTGTGTAAGGTGAAAAGCAAAGGCTCACAGTGAAAGCTGAAGCTGGAGGTGCAGCCCTGAAGAGACGAGCGTGGGAGGACATTTCTGCCTGAGCAGAATCTCACTGCAGCCAAGGGACTGCCTGCTCTGCCCACACAGCTCTCCTTGCCTCAGTTGAAATTACAACTTTGTTTTATTCAACCTATGATTTCACAATTCATTCTAGAAATGAATGTGGGCAACAGAATACCAGCTCTGCACTACAGTCAACACTACACCACAACTGGATTAATCTGTTTAAATGTCTCATCAGGACACCAATTCTCAATATGATTCCCAAACCAGCTTGGCCACAAGGATTGTTTTAAGGTTGGAATGTCATAGTCCTCTTGACAGGCATCATGTTGAACCATACTTTTTTTCCAGAAAGATAAAAGGTTTGAAGAGAAGTTACCTAATTTTGGTTGACCTCCCATTCTCAAGTCAAGGGCAAGTGTTACTGAAGTAGAAATCATTTCCATAACTGAATTGCACAGCAGTTATTTAACAATTAATAAGCAATCCACTCAGCATATGAAAACTGAATAGGAAAATAAACACATGAGAATCAGAGATACCTCTGCACAAAGAAAGGCTTCAGCTCTTCCACATCAGATATTTAATTAGTTGTCTCTTTCTCATCATGAACAAGGGGAGAAGAAGGCAATAAAAGACCTTAACCACTTCTCCTGAAGAAAATGGGGATGATGTGAATGGCTCATTTAGCTTTCTGTGCCTTTGAAGCAGGGAGAAGTCTCTTTTTTTAAAATATTCTCCACAACAGCAACCGGTCTTTTTTGGCCTGCGCCCAGAGTTTGGACACCAGCCTTCAGCAGAGTGGACACGTGTCTCACCAGTGGCAAATCTGCAACGCCGCAGCCTGCTTCTCCTGCAGCAGAAAAATGTCCCATTTGTGACTGGCTCCCCTTGGCAGATGTAAGGTCACTGCTCTTGCTGTAGGACTGTGAGAAACAAAATGTATTTCACCTCCTCCCCGATCCTGGGATCAGGCTAAAGATTTCCTCCTGGGAGACCAAACTAAGCACCAAGGAGTTTACCTCATGGGCCTCGTGCTGGCCTGGCACACCGTGGCCATGAGGGCACAGGGACACCATTCCTGTCCTCACCACCCCCCTGCCTTCTCACTGCAGCTCTTGAGTGGGAGAAGAAGTCACGTAGCAGCCCTCAGATAAAAGAAAACAGAATGATGCTGTGATTTCAGGCAGGGAAATGAGATGGAGAACGGCATTACACAACTCAAAGCCACCCCTCCTAAGGAAGCAGGGAAGGGGAGGATGATGTGCAATGCCAAATGCTGTTGCCTGGTTTTAGCTGTCCTGAAGTGAAACTATAGTAAAATCTGTGAGTGAACCCGTGCTCCTAAAATGCATGTGCTTCTTCTCTTTTCAAGCATCAAAACACCGCACAGGATTTTTAATCCTACCAAGCCTAGGGGTTTGTACTGATGGCTGCTCTTTCTGCTGCCCTCTTGACCAAAAGGTGTTAACAAAGCCAGGACAACTGTGCAGCATTGTGATAAAAATAGCTGGTTTTGGTTTAAATATCTTGCTTTTCAAACCCCCTGCCTCCTGGGAAGCTAAGCTCTTACCTGTGAAAGGGCTAGGAGGTAGTAGAAACTGTATGTAAAGATTTAGATTATTTTGAGGGCTAGTAGGAAAAAAGGAGCCTGCATATAAAGGCAAAAATGCCAGTGAGAACAGGGAATGTCTGCCTGCCTTTCCTGCCTGCCTGCAGGATTTTCATGTCTCTCCTAACCCTGCTAATGCCTATTACATCTTTCCTTGCCTATTACATCTTTCTTTAAGATGAGGAGACAGGAGTTAGCATGTATTTCGCAGCAGCAATAAATAATTCAATTCTCAGTTTTATTTCCTCCCATTCTTTAAGCTTGCTTTTATCTGACCCCCTGCTGAATGTCTAACAGGGATTTTCACTGACCAGCCAACCTTGCACCCCTGGTTTTCCCTTCCTTCTCAAGCCTTTACAACACACACAGAGCTCAGAAGGGTTTGCAAAACCCAAATGACTGCTTCTCCAAAAGCATAGTTTCATCTCCCTTCTGGAGATTTTTTTTAAAAAAAATCATACATTAATTAGCAAAGCTGGGTTCAAGTCTTGTTAGCTGTTGTCTGTATCCACCACAGAACTGTTTGGATTAAATTCCCAGAGCCTGCCAAGGCATCTGCAGGGAGAGCAGAGCCCAGGACGCTGTGCAGGCACAACACCCACGGGACCTGCCTGCTCCGTGCCTGAGGCAAAGCCAGAAGTGGAGTTTCACTTCCAGAAGGGGCAAATCTGCTCAGAAATTGAGAACAAAGTTTGATAAACAGCTAAAAGGTTCTAGGAAAAAAAGTGGCATGCTGGGTTCCCTGCATTCACTCTGCTCTGCTGTACACTTGGTAATATAGTGGATATTATAAAATGTACCTTAATTTCCTTGGAGAAAAGGATTATCCTGAGCTAAAGAGTGCTGGGAAACAGCTTTACATTTGGAATGGCCTTTCATCCCACAAGCCCAATTAACATTTCTGGAAACAAGTTGCAGACATGTAAAGACATTTCTAAAATATCAGCCTGAGTTATTAAAAAGGTATTGATACTACGGAGTTCCTGAAATAACCAGGGAGAGAATTTGGCATTTCTGACCTCCTTTGACTGGTTCCCCAATAAACAAGTTCTTGAAGAGAACTCAGCATTACCATTTTATGGGTTTGTGCTACTTCTGCATGTAGCCACTTAACAAAGGACTGTAATTAAATGCTGATAAAATACCTTAAATTGACATTACAGACCTCAGCTCCTCATTTCAAACCAATGCAGTGGCAGTGTTTGGTTGTGGTTTGGGATTTTTGTGGTTGTGTGGCAGCAGACTAGGGGAGGCACCACAAGCATCCCCTGCTCCTAAAAAGCAACAAAAAAAGAGTAACTTTCAAACCAGTAACTTCCACTATACCTTTTAAGAAAGCCAGGCAGTCACACAAAGAAATCAAATACATCTTTGGTGTGCTATAAAACCAGAACAACACACACTGGCTGAAAAACATCCCAGAGGTGCTCTCCAGAAGGAACACTGAATCCACTCTCGGAATCCTGTGCTACTGCAAAGGCATTATTACAATTTTTAGGTTGAATCTTAAACAAAAAAATAGGGACAGACAACATCAGATTTGGATTTCTGTTTTTTAACCTCACTGTGGTTTTCCTATCACACCATCTTCCCAAGAGCTGATCCAAGGGGAGTGCAGTCCCAGACCTCCTGGAAAGAGTCAGGGGTCAATCCTCACCAGCAGCTTCAGGGATGCACCTGCAGTTCAGACAGTAAGGGGCCCTACATCACTTACCCTCACAAGAAAAAACAAGTGGGGATGAGAATGGAGCTGCCTGTGAACCACTTGAGAGGAGGCATGAGGGATTTCCCTTGCTGGAAACCTCTCACAGAGGTTATCCCAGGTGGATAATGCACTCCCCTCTCTCCCCTGTCCCCCAGCACTGCTCTTCAAGAACCTGCCTGATGAAATTTCCACCACGAAATCTCCAAGAAAGCCAAAGTCTTCCAGAACAGGGGACTAATTTTAGTACTCCCACTGCAGATGTGCCTCAAAAACATGAAGTGGTCCTTGCACTGCATCTCTGTAGAGGAATTAAGGAGGAGTCAAGAGGGTCACTGGCCATGTCAAAAAAAACCCACCCCAGACAATATTTTTCATCAGGACCAGAACTCCAATGCACCCCCTCTTTTCTTGCTAGCTTTTGGTTGCCTTGGATTCCATGCCTCAGAATGGTCATGAATAGAAAATGATAAGGAAATACACCTCCACTCACTCCCACCACACATTACACTTCCTTTGTGAGCAAAACTACCAGGACTTGTTCAAAGTGTGGAAAAGCATATTTTTAACTGCTACTGAAGACATGGTGAGTCATTAATGATCTGGGTGCCAGGAGACCGTGCTTTGTGCAGTCATTGCTGCTCATTATTTCCAGAAAACAATTAGTCAAAATGAAAAATGAAGCTCTAGAGCTTCCAGGAACTGGATACTGTTCTTTGGATCATTCATGAACAGGATGAAGACTTTAACAGCTATCTGGACTATCCCTCACCCCTTTAAAATGGGTATAATAACTTGAGATAAGCTCATCTGTAAGGGACAATAAAAATATGAGATCCCCTTCAAGAGCTGTGGATGGGGAGGATGGAGGGATAGAAATGCTGAGAAATTATTCTTATTTATTGATCTGGCTGCATTAAACTCCAAGCTACCTACTTTTTATTTTTAAACAAGATAATGTAAAAATAATAGCCTGGGAGGGATACTCATGCTGGAAATAAGTTCAAATAACAAAACCCACAATGGTTAGAATTGGGATTAGACTTTCAAAAGACAACATGTTGAATAGAGACTGTATTACCAGAAACAGAACATTTGAAGACATTTTCTTTTCATTAAAAAATCAATCACCATACTTTCCCCCAGCTAACACCCATTTATCTAACTATAATGAGGGGCTGGCACTTAATGTTTTATTTGATGTCTACAGATTCACCCACCAGAATATAACTATTGCAGGAGCAAAAAGAGCCTGGCACCTAGGTCTGAAGCACCAGTAGCACTGTGTAAAGTTCTTCAGTCTCAGAATAGCCACATCCATATGGACAGATGCACTCAGCTCAATGAGATTTATTGCTATGAGATAAAATGGCCAGAAAAGCAGCTTTCCTAATTTTTTTGTCTTAGGTAAAAGCTCTAATCACTGTCCTCTTAGTTTTCAGCTATGAAGGGCACAACAGAGTTGTTGGGTTGTTTTTCTCCCTAAACAAAACCCCAAACAAACTCCCAAAACCACAAACCAAAATTTTTGCTTTGGAGCCAACCATGTGTGACACAGCCAAAGTGTCCGGCACTTCCAACAAAATATTTCAGGCTTCACAACTCCAAAAAGATGATCCCATGCTACAGGCACAGTCCCAAGGCTGTGTTAAATAGAAGGGGGCTTAATACCAGCATCTGCTACACTCATTTTGAGTCATGTCCCCTCGCTCCCTAATTCTGCTGTTCATTTTCTGGGCCTGATATCCATGGGTTGAGCATCCCAAAAGCGTGCAGCAACACACCACTACCCCCCAAATGCAAACCCGGGGCACTAAATAGCAGTAGTATTTCACAAGTGGTGTCCATAGGTACTGGTGGATATTTACAGCTGCTCAATATTTACAGCTGAGCTAAAAGCAGCTTTGAAAAGGCCATTTTTCAGCCACAGGTACAAATGTTAATGATTAATATGCTTTTGCATGAAGTGGTAAAGAGGAACAGATGTAGCAAAAAGAAAACAATAGTAGGAAAAGGGATGTTGGGGAAAAATCTGGTGTAGAAGTTGAAGAATGGAGGAATGGCCCATCCTTGGACGTACCAAGTGTAGCAGCTCACAGTAAATGAAGGAGGTACAGTTTCATTCTGGGGAAAAAACAACTTGCCATCTGTACAAATGCTTTCATAGGTGACACAGCAGGCCAGCACTATTTGAAGTGAATACAGAAATGTTTCTTGCTGAGGGAGAAGAAACCCCTTCACAACCTTTACAACAGATATAATCACCCAACACACACCAAAGACTTCTGGCTGAAGATATCAAAATTAGCATGTATTTTCTTCTATTTCCTTTTAGCAAACTATCAGATATGACAAGGCACACAACAGAGCACTCTGACACTTCTGTGAAGGACAACACAATTTAGGATGGGAAAGTAAAATCTGAAGCAGCCTTTAAACAAAATCTGTCTCAGAAATACACTTCAATACCTTCGCACAATTGTTACCAGAAAAAGCCTGAAACACAATCAGACCTTTCAGGAGTTTGGCTCCCCGTGGTAAAACACCATGTCTGGCTGGGGAGCAGAGGGCTCCTTCTGGATTCCCCTTCCTGAGAAAGGGCCACCAGGAAGCTGCCACTTCTGACTTCATGAGGACAGCCATGGCAATGAATTACTCTGCTCGAGATCCTTCTCACCTGCTTCCTGGAAGTTTTCTCTTCCTCAACCCAGCAAGTTGGTTAAATTACCTTGTCATGTGCCTGAAGTGCTTAGGAAAAGCACAGTCAGGAAGGCTTGTACAAAGCACCCCACTCTTACGAGGAGAACAGTAAGACAACCATATATTTTAAATATCTAATCAAGGACTGAGTTTATTACCAGAATTTTATGTTCTGCAGTATCTGAGTGGTCTGCACAAGAAAGTGGTCTGCACAAACATGCCCAATTCAATAATGTGAATCCTGCTGCAGCAAGGAAGTTCTTACAAAGCTTTTCCTTTAATGTCTGAGCTGGGCTGGTCATTTGAAAGAGATGCCAGTTCACAGGGCAAGCAACCACACTGAGAGTTTCAAAACCTGACATTCAGTAATCCATCAGCAGCCATTAGTCTCCCATTTAGTCTCTAATGCCCTTACTGTTCTGTCCATGGATTACCCAGTTCTGCTTTAAAAATTGCAGGGATGACATAAGACTCCTGTTATACAAAGCTGTATCACATTCAGCATGGCAACAGTTTGTGTAAGGCTGCAAACCTGTTGCATAAGCTTTACAGAGAACCAGGTTGTATGTGGATTTTATCTTGCTCAATGTGTCTAGTCTATAATCCAGTTTCCAAAAATATCATTATAGTTCCTTCTTGAAAGAAAAAAGACCCTGAAAAGGTTTGAGATGAGATGATGCTACCTATGAATGTTTATATTGGTGATGCTTTAATGTTTGCATAAATGCTCATGTGACACTTGCTTTTTTTCCTTCAAAGTGAGCTTTACACGAATTTTAGATGTATTTACCTTCCATTAATGACAGTACCCATAAATCCAGACTGTTTTCCTTTGAAATAAAAAAGGGATTTTAAAGAAGCAGGGAAGAAGCTCACAAATCAATTGCCTCCCACACAAATCAATTGCCTCTGTCAGATGACAACAACTGGACTTGTTTTTAAGTAAATGGACTTCTTTTTAAGTCATTGGTGAGCAACAGATCAATACAAGCAGGCAGCTCACAGCCAAACTCAAGCCTGGATGAATTATCAGAGCTGTAAGATAGGCTTTGTATCCTAAAATTCAGAGGAAGGTGAGAGGATGTGGAAGACCCAAGATTATGACCAAGGAATCTTTCAGATCCTCAAATTCACAGAAAAAAACCCCTTTGAGACCTGCCACCTTAGAAACTGACCTGGCAGCAAGCAGTCCTACCTACCCCTCCTCCCATCCAAAATAAGGAAAAAGCCAGTGTCCTTTGAAGACCTTTAAAGCTCCCTATGCTGGAAGAGGGCTGATCATTAATGGCCAGAAGAAACACCAGGCAGAACTAAAACCAATGGGACTGGCTCCCATCTGCAACTCCAGACATTATTCCTGGAGCCTGAAGGAATTTTTCATCAGCATTTCATTTTTTTTTCTTAAGGGATGCCATCCAGGCATCCATCAAGAACTGAGGAAAGCATCCTGCCTAACAATGGCTTTTCTCCTGGTTTTCTCCACAGTTTTCTACAGTGTGTGCTTGTAAAATCAGAGTTCCAACCAGAGCTCCTTCCATGTCCATCAAAGGCCAAAGTACAATCAAAATTTTGATCCAAATCAAAACCAAGACTGCAAACTTCTGCTATTACATCCAGCAAGCTCGATTAATTCAAGGCTTGAATATTCTCAGTAAAGCAAGGGTGTGCTGATGTTGAAGTGCCTTGCTCAGATGAATGCTATTCCCATTTGGAGGCTTAATAAGCAATAATTACTTGTTTTTCTTAAGCCTTTACTTGCACATCTCGGAAAATCTAACGGGTTAAAGGTGGACAGAGCAAAGCACTCAATACCCTAATCAATACAGCACTCAGTGTACTAATTTCCAAAAGGCTGGTAGTAAATTTATCATAAAGTATAATGTAGGAATCTCAGTGCATGGGTTAAGAAGTGCATGG
>VZRH01006254.1:148322-192494 GCA_013397555.1 Urocynchramus pylzowi
TTTTTTTTTTTAATCCATGTCAATACATGCAACATTATGATAACACAGACAGCTGATAACAAAAATGAGAGGATTTGGGAAGTCTTTTAAAGTTGATATCAGCCATAGTGCAGGATTTGGCCAGACAGCTCCTTCCACAGAAAGCCACACAATGAAATACAGAGGTTTCCCCTTATCCATGAATTATCTGATACGTAATTTCAAAGATAAATATTTATGAATTTCCTAAGAAACAAAGGCACACAACTCTTGCTGGTTTATAAGTACAACATATATTCCTGTAAAGGAATATTAAAAATATTACCAATAAAACCTTGACTAAAATTCCCCTCTTTTTGACCTATGTATTTCCTGGTACATTTTTTTCAGGCAGTTTCTAAATTCTGAGTATCAGCAGGGCTGCTCCCTGGCATGAAATTCCCTCCCCCAAGGAGTGCACAGGATAAACAGGGAAAGCAGGCTAAGTTAAGCTAGAAGTTCAAGACACAGAGGTCAGCAGGCATTCCTATGGATTTATCCCTGCTGAAAAAACTCCATAGATAGTGCTGGCTGCTTTCTGCTCAGACAGAAAGGAATTCATGTTGCCATTGTAGGTGATGCTTCAACATTGAATAAATGGTTGGTTTTTAGAACACACTGACATTTTCCAATGAAAAGATAAAACAACCTGGGTTTAATTCTGTCTGTCTTCACAGCCATGCTGTCAAATCCAGTCCCTCCTGTTCCAAACACCACACAGTCAGCAACTGGATACATAACAGTTTCCTACAGTTTTGTAAGATAGAATGTCTGGGTAATTTTATTAACCCTATGATAAACCTTTTATACTATAACAGGTATTCACTGCAAAAATATTGATATGATTTAAAATTTATTCTATTTATTGATATTAAATTATTCCATATTTTTAAGATATAAAAATACACTAGTTAAGGACTAATAAAGGCAAAACAGTCTCAAGCAGAAGAAAGAAAGAGAAAGGAAAGCAGAATTAAAGAGGTTTAATTGTTTTTGCAGAAGTGTTCACATCTTTGGTTGCAAGTCTCAAAAACTACTTAGAAACACTCAGAAATATTTCTGTGGGCAACAGATGATCAGTTGGTGGATGAAGATTTTGTTTCATTTAGAGCATTAGAGAAACAAATTCCCTCTTTTTTAATCTATATAAAAGCATTTTTCCATTATTTGTATAACAACTTTTATAAATGTACAACCCTCACCAAAAACTGCACTCACCTTGAATTTCCTTCTTGTTTTAAAAACTGAGAAGTCGAACTGTAAAAGATACAGGGGGGAACAGGACACCACTCCAGCTCTGGAGGGGAACAATCAGCAAACTCTCAGCTTTTACTTAAGGATAATGTTACAGGCACAGCTGTTACAATGTCACCGAGTTATCAGGAGACAAATACCTCACTAAAAATCCCTTTCACAGCAAATCCTTTATTTTCACCCCTTCTCAACCCCGGCCAAAAAAAAGATTAAACAGTGTGACCTCCTAAAAGAGGCAGGAGAAAGCTGCCACCCAAAGCATCGGGGTGTGTGGTTTTGGAGGGATCAAGGGACAGGACAGGAAAAGATGATGAACAGTTGCGTTCACTGAGGACGGACAGCATGGGTACAACAAACAAACTTCTCTTTGTTACATCACTTGAACTTGGAAGGTGGCTTTTGGAGGTGCTGGCTGAGCAACCAACAGGCTTTTACAAATATTTGTGCAACAAACCACACAGAGGAGTATTCACCCCAAGCCCCGTTAGCTGCAGTGCTTAAGGCAGTCTTTGTCAGGCTGGATCTGCCCTCTGAACCGACCCGAGCCACTCCCTGGAGAAGCCTCTCCCTCCACTGACCACACAAGGAACCTACAGACACAAGATTCAACACATACTATTCAGAAGCAATTCTGACTGCCAAAAATTAGGTGGGGAATAAATCTTTCCAGATGTCACCTTGTACTTCTTGGAGGCAGCCGTTTGAATTTTGTGTTTTGTGTTGTTTTGTTTTCTTCGCTGTTTTTATTCTGACTGTCCATCAGGTCACATTAATTTTGTATCCTCCTAGGGGAAAAGATCTCTTCCAAGGATACCTCTGGCACCTTAGATACAAGCTCCAGGAAACTGTTCCCACTATCAACAAACTTGAAGAAATAGCCCAAAGGTGTGTATAAGGATCCATAGCACAGAGGGGAAAAAACACCCTGCTTGCAGATGGAGGCCCTGTGGGTCCAGCCAAGCTGGAAAAAGAATGAAGTTCTGCCATGTCTCAGGAGAACAGCATCTGTCAGAAATTTCACTGATGTGCTGGCACTGAACTTGGGAAACAAATCCTCTCCTTCAGCTGCTGGTGGGAGGGGGAACAAGCTAAACCCTGAGTAATTCCGCTCCTTTTACCGTAATTCACATTTTCTGACATCATCCCAAGCCCCTGTGTAGCAGGGAAACAGGCAGCCCAGTGTACAGAGGCTACACTAGGGAAGATGAGCATGACATGGAAAAGCTGGAATTCAAGTCCTCATGGAAGTAAATAAACCCCTGCAATATTTTCAGAATTCCTGCTGTAACAACACCTCTTTGAGGCTGTGATACTGCCCCATTTCAGCTACATCCTCAGTGAAATACAAGCCAATAGTAAAACAGTAATTCATCACCTTGAGCCTTATCTTGCTCTCTGGACTCTTTTACAAAAATCAAGGCCAGTCTTAGAGACAGAGCTTTAGCTGAATGAACACAAAACCCCAGGGATTTGTCCAGGAAGCTTGACCTCAAGTAGGTGTTGCAGGGATCAGCCCCAGGAAGAGCCTGTGGCCTTCTTTTTGAAGAAGGAGATAGAAAAGAAACTATTTTGAATCTCAGATCCTGAGATTAATAACGAATAACCCTCTCAAAAATCAGCAGAAGTCCCTTTTTACTTCAGATGCTGAAAATTAGCCTCTGTCAAGCCAACACAACAAGTTATTTATGTATTACAGAACCAGATTTTCTGTGTTTCGATATTCACATTTGTAAAAGTTCTCCCAGAAGAAAGCTCTCCCACTCAAAGATTTATTTCCAGCCCCTGCCCCAGTTTCCCAGTAAGTTAGTTTCTGGTGCTTCTAGCCACTTGATCCTTATGTGAGCCACAAATTAGGAGAAAAAAGAAACAATTAAGGCATGCTTCTAGTTTGTCATTAACTTGTTTGTTGGCTTTCTCAAACTTCAAAGCCCCCCAAAAGAAAGTTTTTTTGACTGCTGAAAACAAGATATGCTTCAGATTAGGAAGAACTAGGAATTCAAATCTCACTGGGCTAGAGACAGCACAAAGCCTTTCCAGCACCATCCCTCACAGGACAGTATCAGCTGCATCATGGTACTAACCACTCTCATATCCCCAAGGAGGAGGACACTGTTCTATCTGGGACTCCAACATGGTTCTGGAATCACAGGAGGCTTTGCCATGTTCTGGAATCACAGGGAAGGGAAATTACATAGCCCTGGTGCCACAAAGGTTGTCTAAACACAATTCTGAGTTGGTTCTGCTCTTCCACCTGTGGCCATGGCCTCGAGGTCTGCGTGCAATGCATTTTCCATGTTTTAGAAAATCGTTTCAAGCCCAGAACAAGACTGTTAAGAATTGCTTCCTGAACAAGTTAAAGTCCAGGGAAGTTAGGAGAATATTGATTTGTATTTCTACTTTCAGAGAGTTCCTTACCAGTGTTCATTTGAAACCCACATCCAGAAGCAGAGCTCCATTTGTATTTCAGTGATCAGCACTTCTACACAGGCAGATTCCCACGTCAGAAGCTGCTCTTGTGCAGCTACAGCAGCACAAAGGAATAAGGTGCTGATAAGCACTAAGCAAATCATTAAAAATTAGTTTCTTCTCAGGTAAATAGTATTGATATTGTAGTGGGGATTAGATATGCCTCTTGTTTCAGCATCTTGGAATCAAAGCAATAAAAAACACCTTACAAAAATGATTTGACAAGTACATGCAGGCAGTGTGACAGTGTTTAAGATCACCATGGTACCTGACTGCAATGCTGTTCAATGATGACAGTGACAACAAACCAGAAATCTGGAGGTTTTTCAAACAAGACAAGCTCCAAGGCTCCCTTTTAGATTCTGATTTCCTTGGGTGGAAAAAGAAAGGGGACACAAGTGCACAAAAAAAAAAGATGTGACGATGATGATTGTGTTGAGTCCCTGGGGGCTGAAACAATTCCAGGGTGATGCAGCTTACACTAATAAGCAATTCAGAGATTTAAAAGCAGCATGTACTCCCTCCCTTCCCCTTAAAACATATCCTTAAAATAGGAATCATTAGAAATTAAATGCTAGAGAAGCAATATCTTTGAAGACACGCAAATACTGTACAAAAAAGCAGCTCTGTAAGGTTAGGATTGGGCCCATCCTTCATAAGCATCACATATGGGATTAACCCATAGAATCACAGAATGGATTAGGTTGGGAAAGACCTCTGGGATCATTGAGTCCAACCCATGACTCAACAAGAAGGTGTCAGTCAGACCATGGCACCAAGTGCCACCTCCAGTCTTTCCTGAAAGACCTTCAGGGATGGTGACTCCACCACCTCCCTGGGCAGCCCATTCTAAGGCCTAATCACCTTTTCTGTGAATTAGGAATTCCTCCTAAAAATTCCAGATAATACCTCAGAAAGGATTCAACAGCTTCTCCCAATTTAGTTCCATCAACAAACTTCCTTAGTATCCCTTCAAGACCTGCTTGTTTACGGAGATGCTGAAGAGCTCTGGGCCTGAGTGAAACCCCACTGGTGGCAGGTTGCCAGTTTGATGTCACCCTATGCAGTGTAACCCACTGAAATAACCAGATCTCTATCCTTGCAAGAACCTCAGATGAAAAATGCTCTGAAACATGGGTATCTCCAGGGCCTCCTCCACCCTGGAGATTTCTCTCCTTGTCAGTAATTGATAATTTGCTCCTGGCACACCCACACACAGCAAGTTGGCAGGGGGGCAGCCTTGTGAGTTTGAACACAAGTTTCCAAAAAAAGTCCATGGGCATATACGTTTGTGAGGGGGTGAGCTACACGTGTACCTAACACATTGCAGTGACTCAAACAGGAAAATAAGTTAAGAAGGAAGATAAGGAGGAAGAGGAGACAAAGCAAAGACCAGAAAAAGCCAGAACAGCTTGTTTTAGCCAGCTGCTTGTGCAAATGAAAGGCTGTACATGAAACCAAATACACTGAGAATTTATTAGGGGCATGAAGATGTGCCATTCACTTTGTAAAGTGTGAGATTTTCAGCCCATGAGCACAGCACAGAACATACAGTGGCAACTGTAAGATGCAACTTCTTTAGTGGTGTAACATACCCATGATCATAAAACTTTGGGTTTTTTTCTGTTTAGCTTCTTATGCTATTACTTTAATACTCAAAAATACCCTGGTAGGACATGAAAATCTCTTCCTGCTTAACCAGAAATCCAGACTGTACAGGTAAAGCACTTTGCTTCCAAAGAAAAAAGCCCACATCTTTTCCTCAACATTTGACTTACTGTTTTTCATCTGATTTGTGTCTAATTAGTACCAGCCAAGTCTAAAGACTAAACACAAGCCTGAGAGATAAAGGTTTGCTTGTACAGAGGAGTGTGAAACCATGGACAAAACACATCTTTATAATTTCAAGTATAAGAGATCTCCATGTTCTCGTTTTCAGGACAAAAAGTCATGTTCCATCCACTTTGGTGACCCAACCCCTGCCTTCATCAAAAATACCACTGACTGTCAAAAGGATGCTGGCATCTGCGTTAACAATGCTCATACTGTGAAGCATGTTTACCACCAAGGAGAGGAAAAGAAAAACATACTTATTTCCATGTGCAACGGACCCATTTGTTCACATTTGGTTCTCAAAATCTGTTTTTAAGTAAGGCCAATTCACAATAAAGGTCTGAAGAGGGAGATTAGTGCAGGCTACAAACAGATGACAGATGAGGTGAGGGGGGGAGAGGGGAAGGGATAATGACTCTTTGGTTTGCTGATGTTCAATGAGGCATCTGAAGACTTCATCCAGCCCGTGCACAATCGATTCTCTCTGTAAACCCATTAAACCCCTTGACAGCATCCTGCTTGAAGCTGGGATTGCCACATGATTCACTGCTCCAAAGGGGAAAAACCATCAGAAAGAAGGAGCAGTGTACTCATGCACCCTTGCAGCCACAGGTCCTGCCACCAGCGTGAAGTTCCACTGCTCCAGACTGATTTGAGTTGCTCCACAACTCTAACTGACAGTGGTGAGCATGTCTTCATTGCAACTCCAGCTCACTTAAATGCAAACAGGCTGCTTATTTTCAGGCTGCCCTCTGCCCAATTCTAATCAAGTCTCCAGGGTAATAAGCCTTGTTTGTGTTCCCGTGCACCTCAGCTAGCAAAGCTGGTTCTTAGCATAATGATCACTATGAACAAAATTTTACAGCTTAGCTACACAAATGTACCACACAAAGCTCATTACTTCAAATATATTAGAAGATGCAGGTGCCAAGTAATTCTTCTGTATTCCATCCTTGTATTTAAAGCTCTGTTCACTAAGTCCACAGAATTTTAGACAAGGAGTTTCACACAAAATTTCAAGTGAAGATTTCATACACTGCTTTAAAAAAACCAAACACAAAACCACACATTACCATAAGAATATAATCTATTCACAGCTTCCCAGAAAAATCTGCTGTGCTGCAGAGCAAGAACCACACACTGTTTCCATAACACAGCACTGGGGCTCAGCAGGATGATGTAAAGCAACAGCACAGGGAGACACCCTGCAAACTTGAACCTTCCCCAGGACAGCCCCTGTGCCTTCATGTGCCCATGGGCAGCTTTAAACTGGGACACTTTGTGGTCCTTTGCTGTGTTGCACAACTCCAATAAAGGAAAAATACCCTGTAGCTCTGCTGATACAAAACAAGGTACCAATTTTGAGAGTGAGGAGGAAGCCAAGGGAACAAAAAGATGGAGGAAAGAAGCAGAACAGCAGCCAGAAGAGCAGAAGAGAAAAGAGGAGAGGCAGAAGAAATGAAAGCAGAACCAGCAGAGAAAGAGAGGAGGGAAAAGAGGAGAGGCAGAAGAAATGAAAGCAGAACCAGCAGAGAAAGAGAGGAGGGAAAAGAGGAGAGGCAGAAGAAATGAAAGCAGAACCAGCAGAGAAAGATAAAGAGAGAAATGGGGCCTCACAGCAGCAAGGCAGGCAGTGCTGCTGTCGAGGGGTGACACCTGCAGCTCAGGACCTGCTGGACTCCAAGCCCACATGCATGATAGCTTTCTCCTTTAGCAAAGCCTGAGAGTGACCGACCTTATTGACTAAAATACATGTAATATAACCAAATTACTACATTTTACTAGGTGAAAAATGTTATTGCTTCACACTTGAACATTTGGAAAAAGCAAGATGTTCAGAGAAGGACAGAGGATGAATAATACCTGGAACTGGCATGGAGCACAGGTCTCTGGGGAAACCACTTCAGATAAAAGGTAGCATTTGACGTAGGTTCTAACAACAGGGAAAGGAAAGAGAAGTACTAAAAGCTATTTCCCAGATTTTGCACGGGGAGGATATTAATAATCTGCTCCAATATACCTCCATTTCATATTTTCTCTGGCTGAAAAAAAAAACTCACTAATATTTTCTCCAGTAGCTTACAGATACCATGAGTGTTCTGCCATTATAATGCATGAAGCCATTAAATAAACTTCTTTGCCCACAGGTAAATGTTCTTGTGTGCATACAGGAGGCCCAAGCCAACATTTGTCCAGGTGATAAGTCACTGTGTGTTCTAGGCTTTTTTCCAGGCTTAGCCAGAGGCTCCTGGGGACTGGTTTGCAGGACTGATGTCCATCAATGCCATGGCTGCACTGTCTGAAATGTACCCTGGCAGTACCACAAAGCCTCTGCACTCTGGGAACTTGGGTTGAGGGTTTTTCACACCAGCCACCAGAATTAATGGAAATCCTTGTGTTTATGTTCTCCACCTTCAGACTGTAGCCTTGAAATGGGAATTAAAATACCATCATAACTGATTATAAGTATTAATTTATGAGTTTTTTACAGCAGTAAGAGGGGTTGTGTAGGAGCCTCCACAATAATAAATACTATTGAAATAAATTACGATGAAATTAATAACTTTGTATTCAAAGCACAGTGAAAACAAACATTAAACAAAGCGAGAATGAATGAAGAAGACAAATTACTTAGCAGCACCCTTTCAACAAACCTCTTATTATTCTGGGCAGTGAATGAAACAGAGTCAGTGTGGGAGAAAAAACAAACACAAAACCAGAGCCAAGCAAAGGGCACAGAAGAAAGGAGGGTGGGGAGGAGTCATGCTCAGGCAGGGAATGCTGCCAAATGGGGAGGGCGGTGAGGCAGCAAAGGGAGAGGCCTGGTGACAACCCCTGTCTTCAGGAGACAGGACACAGGGCTGCTGGACATTGCTGTGGGGCTGCTGGACACTGCTGGATGGAACATGATGAGCCAGGCTGACCAGGAGCACAACAAGTATTTGAATTCATGTGTAAATTCCTGGCTGGCAGCAAATCTCATATTCCCTGTTTGCACATGGAAGCATTGGCCATCCTCAGCCCTCTGGCCAGGAGCTCTGTGTGCTGGCCCAGGGGAAGGCAGGAGCTGAAAACTCTCCTGGGAGCCAGAAGAGCTCCAGGAGAGCTCTACAAGGTGTCATGCAAATGCACCAAAAGGGGCAGAAGGAAGGACCAAGCTTGGAGCACAGCATCTCACCTCTCACAGCCCCTTCCAAAAAGCAATGCTGGAGCAACACCCAATGATCTTTGAAAGAAAGTACTGCCTGCTCAGAGCAAAAGCCTATGGTTTAGGATAAAACACAAAGATTTGCTGAACACAGTTTTCTAACTAGGTAGCTTCTGCAAGCCAACATCTTTCAGACAACTCAAAGGCCACTGGGATGTGACAGCACCACGTAACACCCTCAAACTAAGTTATCCTCCAGCAGCTCTGGAGAACAGTCCCCTTCAGAGGTGAGTGAGTCCTGTTGATCTCCAAGCTCTGTGCCTGGAAAAACAAGCCTCTTCTTTTCTTCACTGCCTCTTTCCCCAGAGAGCAGCTTCAAGGTCTTCAAACCGATCCATTTGTGCATCCTCTTCCAAACCCTCTCAGCTGCAGGTATTGTCTTTCTTCTCCCTTAGCATCCACCCAGCTTGACTTGGTGTGCCTGCAGAGGAAAGTGTTGGGGAACAAAGTGGCCCACTCACACCTCATATCCAGACCATGACTTATCTCAGTGCTCCTGGATCACAGCCTATCCAAGCTGTTAATTGTCATGCAAAGCATTTGTTGTGCTTAAACCTGTAAGTACTTCTGCTCAGTAAACTCAGGGCTTGTTCAATATGACTTTAAAAAAGAAACTCACATTTAAAGAGGTTTTCTTCATAATTTCACTTATAACTTGCATTGATTTTTAGCCCAAGAGTTTTGATTTAATGCAAATACAGGTCTCTCACCCAGCAGCCTGCACTTCTTTGGCTGACAGTTTAATGACATTCACTCAACTACACTTCCCACAGTGTAATGGGAGGTGCTGCATTTCTGTTTTGCTTTTGCTTCCTAAAAAATGAAGGCTGAGGCAGTTTGCCTCCACTGCCCTGAGCTGAAAAAAGTGATGAGGTTTTATCCATACCACTCATTTGAGAGGAGTTGTCAAGCTACATTAATCACTAGGCAGTTCAGACAGAGGCTGGAATCTCTCTCACCAAACCTGAGGCTCCTAGAGTTGACCTAGTAATGCTTGCTTTCCTTTGGAGTCTGTATTCTTTGAGGGAATAGTCCGAGGCAGACAGATTTATCATTCCCTCAAGCAGCCTGGGTTTCTCCATCTCCTCTCTGGTGAGCTCTGGGTGACCACCAGGATGCAGACATGGCTCATACCTCAGCTCATTCTTCAGTGAGAAGGAGCATGTGAATCCACACCTCTCTTTCATGTTCTCACTGAAGTTGCTATCACAAAAGCCAATTCTGTCAAGTGGCCTGTCTCTCTGTATAATCAAGATATTTGTAGGCAGGAGCAGGTTTCAGTCTTATTAAATTTGATCAGACTTGAGCTTTCTCCCAGACAGTTACACTTCTTAGCTGTCTTGGAGCATCACGGTGATATTTACTGGGAAACGTGAAAGTTCCATTTCTGTAAAAGCAGGAAATTTACAATTAGCTGCAGACAACTCAAAACGACTGCTTAGAGCAGAAATGTAATTTTCTGAAAGGGGTTATTGGTCCTGACCATGATGCACTGCACTCCTGATCTGTCACACCTCATTACTTCAGACCAAGGAAGTCAGGCCAGTGTAACTGGCTCTAACTGGATACGTCAGAGACTCTCCTCAATGCTGAGTCCTTTTAAGATGCTGCCTTCCAGGCTGAAGTCTTCCCCCCCCCCAAAAAAAAAAAAACAACTATCAAACTCATTTTCTTAAGTCCTGTGGCATATTTACAGGTTAAATGGAATTAAATTTTTTAATAGTCCTTAAAGCACAGTTTCACTTTTCAGAGTGATTCAACAGAAATAGAATCAATTGACTGAAAAGTTTATTGCCTGTAAGCATTCAAATACCACTTCAGGGGTTTAAAAAAAATCTGGATATTATAGCAGCTTTGCATGTTCAACCAAGATTCAGAAGATGCCTAATTCTAATTCCAGTAGTAATTTGTATCTCATTTAGTTAGGCCACTGCAAATTAAATACAGGGCAAGCACATCCCTGATTTGCACTGGTGGAGCTTGGCCATATTTGAACATGAGGAAACTTTTCTCTTTTAATCTTCTATCTGCCTGTCTAACTCCACCTAATGCAGTCTGGGAACTCAAATTACAATACCACAATCTTCACTAGGTCTCCACTGACGCAATTTACTACAATTCAATCATTAGGAATGTGACAATGTGTACAAGGAACACTGATTCCCAGCATAGAGGTCCTTCGGTTGTGCATGGTCAGGGTAAAAAGCATCACAAAGTTATTTCTGTACATAAAACAAGAGGGTTTGTACTCTCCTTGTGATTTAAAAGGGGAAAAAAACCCTGAAAAATTGGTATCGAGTATGGTTACATCTAAAATTGGGACTGTATTTCAAGCATTTATTAACCAAATTAGGCATATGCAATTTAAATTATGCTTTCCTTGTCATATTAACATATTAATGAATCTACATCAGTGAGCTGAACTAAAAATATATTGATGATTTGCATGTCTGATTATCTCTGTGGAGTTTTGCAACCAATAATTTGAAAGGAGGACAGGAAAAAACCCCCGTGTGTCAAGGTCTATGCAAAATTACAGCTGCAAGATGTTTCTTAATCAAAGGATTGTCTTGTACCTTTTGTAAGTTAGAATCTCTTTTTAAATGAAGAGGATTTGCTCCAGGAATTATTTTCAAAGTAGTAATTTTCTCAAGTAGTATATACGACAATGATGTCTTAACCAAAAGCACTTGCCAGTGATCTCCTCCCAACCACCCCCTTTCAGAGAAAAGCAGCGAAACTTATGCTTCACCCCACTGCCCCCGTATTTTCAAAACAAGCAAAAAGAAAAAAAAAATTGGACCAGATGCATGCAAGGAAACAGCTATTTTGAAGATGAAACTGTCAACACCAACCAACTTCTTGTAACTATTGAATGAAAAAAAGAAACCCAACCCTGAACAATAAACGAGTTTATTTGTTAAAGCTGTGAGTAAGTCAGGACTCTGTTGCTGTTCCCAGACTTACAGGATCACTCCAGGCAACTCAGCTGTGGCTCAGTTCACCACATTTCCTACTAACCCTAGATAAAATAACCAGACAAGGAATAGGACCAGTATTTCAATCATGAGTCTCATTACTGCTGTCACAAATCCACGTAGCTGAGAAACTTTCTAGAAACAAAGAATATCAACGCTGTTAAAGTATCAAGATTCTCCCATTCTTGCAATCTGCACAGATTGCCACCTCCAGACACCCTTTCAGATCATTTCCATATCAGACACCTTTTCCACCCTTCTCTGGATGAACTCCACAATACAAAACTCATCCAACAGCCGTGTCTCTCATTTTCTATTCCTCCTCCATTCTTGGAAGAAAAATTGGCACTTCAGAGAAGTTATCCTCAGCATTCAAGGAAAGCTGCTTCATTTCTGTTCATGAGATCACTAGCTAGAATTTAAAATGGTAGGTCTTTGAACACGTATGCTTAAATGAGCATTTTTTTCAAGGCAAGACAGAGTTCTCAATTTGTTTTGCTCAATTTTGCCCTCAACCTGTCCCTTCAACAAACTGATCTGCACTAAAAATAATGTGGGTGAAAAAAAATAAAAAGGTGGGGAGGGAACAAAAAAAATTTAATTTGGACTCACTCACGTCACTGCTGGGGCAGCACAAGGCTGAGGACAAGCAGCAAAGGGCAGGAACTTTTCAAGTCCACCTTGCAGCAAGGAAAAGACCTGACACCAAAACCACCCTCTCAAAGCCACGTGTGATCTTCTGTGGCAGTTCCATTTACTGCCTTTCTTTCAGTCTGTACTTTGACAAATTGAAGCCAGCATACCAAGGAGCAGACAAATCCATTTAATATAGAGTTAAGTGAACCTGCAAAAAGAAAAAGGCTTTGTTTCCTCCAGTCTTCATTCACTCCCTTGGAAAGGGGCACAAGTTTTTCCCTAAACTTCTCTGCTGGCCTCTGGAAGTCCCTAGGCAGCACTGCTAGTGGTTTGTAACAGCAACTGCAGCAGGAGTGAGAGCCTGCTTTTATCCAAACAGGGCACCAGTATTCCATTTCAGTTTCTCATGCTGCTTTATCTGCAGGGAGCTCACAGCACCTCAGCATTAATGCACAGCTCCCAAGTGCCAAGGACAGCTTTGCACACACACAGCAGATTCCAGCCAGCTACCTGTGGAATCACTCTGTCAGAGGTTTGGGAAACAGAATGATAAGAGGAAAAGAAAAGGAAAAAATAATTATGTTTACCTTTTTTTAATTTTTAACTAGGATGAGTAGAAGCTCTAGAAGGATGGAAAGCTCTAGTTTGCAGAAACTACAATGGAAATACCTGCTCCATTAAAAGATTACATTGAGAATTAGCCATGAACTGAAGGGATTTTGCTTTGCCACTGTGGACTGTGTTGTTTCTTCTGTTGCATCAATTCTTGCACAGCAAGAACTGGGGTCCATCTTCTATGAAAAATATACAAATATATATATAGATACACACATATATTTAAGATAGAATAAAGAGAATCCAAAGGATTAAGCAGCAAAAAGACTGTCATGCTCTATAAGTGTTTCTCCGCAGTTATGTGCCAGCTTTCTCCTTTTGTATCTTCTAATACCTTCTCCTGCAGTAGCTCTTCCTAATTAAAATAAATTAAGAACCTGGTGGTTCTTACTTGCACCCCAAATGCCAATGTTCAGAGATCACAACACCTGAAAGGATCTCTAAAGCACTTCTCAGCAGCAACATGGCATAGTGGCAAGAGGGGCAAGGCTGGCCAACTGGCAAAACAACATTTTTAAATGTATTTGGCCAGGCTAGGTCTGTAAAAACAAGATGCTTTGTTAGCCAATGCAGTGGGCAATCATGTTCATAACAACTCTTTTTTTTCCTGAGTTTCCTAAGAACAAATTACTTGCTAATGTTGATATCCAAGTCCTCTGAATGGATGGAGAACACCACCCGAGCTAAGATGCAAAGAGGCTTTGATTTGCTATATACAGGCTCTCCAGCAAAGAGATTTCCCCTTTTTCAAATGTTTTTCAAGAATCATGCAAAACTTTTGACTTCTGTTAAAAAGATGCTAGTGGAGATTACAATCTTTGGTCCTTCAACTACATTTCACCTCAATTATAGACTGGCTTTGCTGCAAGGTCATGCAGCCAAATGGTGCCAGTGTGCATGTGGCATTCTGTGCAAATGCAGTGCTTTAATTTGCATGTTTGCAGACTCTCCACACAACCCCAGGTCCATAGTGGTGGGGAATTGCACAGACAGTGGGACTGCCTGGGATTATTTAGATAACAGTAGCACAAGTGCACACAGAAACTGCTCTGCCAGCCTGCCTCAAACAGAACAATTCCTTTGGTTATGGGGGAGATTTAGGGTCTCTGACTCTGTACAGCCAACTCCAAGAAAAGGTAAGTGGTGAAACACTTTTGCTGAGACAATTTTCACCAGCCAGGTCTGCTGATGCCAGCTGCCCCTGTCCCAGCCTCGTTGCAATCTGTTTCTCAAGGCTGCAAGAGATGCTCTGGAGGACATTTCATCAAAGCTATCCCATATTTTGTTGCTCTGTGTGAATGCCAGATTGATGTTAGATTGCAAAATATTTGTTGATTTCACTGATATTACATGTAACAGCTTGCAAGTCCTCTGTCATAATGTGCAAGACTGGAGAAGATAAAAATTTCAAGGGTCCAGGACAGAATCTGAATTTAGGCAGATGAAAGGCATCACTGCTGGCTTCATACAGCTCACCTTCAATTAATGCAGAATTTCCCCTGTAATACCCTGAGCTCAGCTACAATCAAAAATACTTATATCTCAGTTAACTTATTCTATTTAATTACTTCAGCAAATCCAGTTCCAGAGTAAAGACAGGGAATATATGAGTGTGTGTGCACTTGCATGTCTGCATACACAGGGCACAAATAAACCAGCATGGAAACTGTCAGCACTACTGATGACAGAATATTCTTGCTTTGTATAGGATGTATACATGAGGTAAAAAATACTGTCAAATATACCCAGTGGAAAAGTGACAGTTTGAGTCAGACAGTTATTTAATACCTCCATTTAATGCTCTTATCTGCTTAACGTACTTATTACACTTCCACGTCCCAAGAACCACAAATAACAAAATTCTCTTCTTGTTCCCCAAGTTTCTCTCCACTCCAAGAAGGTGACAAAAATTGACCTGTCAAAGCAAAGGACTACAGAGAGTGCCATGCAGAGGATTAAGTAAATAACTGAGTTAAGTCAGTCAACTGTGTTCGTTTCCTCTCTGCGGAGTGACCTGCTGCCCTCTCCATTTTTTATTTGCTTTTGCACTGTACTGCCCTTATGTAACTGTTCCCTCCAGCTCATAAATTTCCAAGGTGAACAAAAGCTCAAATGATTACATTCGGCTTGGCCACAAAGGTGATTTTTTTCCAACTGACTTCTGCTTACCAGATTCCATCATTTTAATAACATAAAAATATTAAGCCCATTGGGGTTAAGTTGAATAATTTGGCTTCTAAATGCCCGTGCTTTCCCATTTTCCACAGGAACATCGTTTCTGACGATGTTAATAGCTACAAAGACTAAGACAGATTATGGCTGGTTTGGTGGTTGCTTTTCCTTCCTCTCTGCAGGCCTGGCTGGAGTTATTTTGGTTTGGGTACCTGGAGCTGCTTTTCATCTCCCCACGCATAGCTTTGCCCACACGGATATCCTACAAAAAGCAATCTGCCTTTTCTAACAGTTCCTACACAAAAAAGACTGGAGATCCATTATCTGGGGCTATTTTCAGCCATATCTCTGAAGCAGCCTGACCTGGAGTCACACAGAGGCAAAAGCAAGCACAGTCATAATCCTTCCTCCCTATGGCATGAGTGTACTCCTGATGTTCTCTTGGTCTGACCTCTCTGCAGCAGCAACAGCTATGGCTGGGGATAACTGTAGCTGACAAAAGCCAAGAGAAAAATGGCTCAGAAAAATGCACAAAACACCACATCCTCAGCAGCATTCAGTCTGTACTCCCAGCAAGGGAATGAGTTTTTATAGAAGATAAATTCTAAGATTTTTTTATTACATTGTGAAAGCGTGCTTATTGTGCAAATGCTAAAAATAAATATAATTTGTTTATAGCACAGATAATAGAAATTTCAGCCTAAATTTGTGTAGCATGGACATAATTAACAAGGCAGAAAAAAAATTAATCTCCCAGAAGCTTACTTTGAGACCTACTTTATTCCTTCTCAAAACTTTAATTAAACCTTTATAATCATTGCAACTAAAACTTGATGAAATGTCAAGCTCCAGACCTTCAAAATACTGGTAGCATTTTATCTCCTACATATAGCACATGACAATTGTCTATACTCCTTATGAACTCTTTCCACACATGAACTAATAGAATGATTACCTGAATTACTACTACTAGTATTATTTTCTCTGAATTACCAGGATCTGGACCCAGCCACTAGTAGACAGCAAGTAAACTGCCAGCTAACAGTTCCTACTTTTTCAGCATCAAGTATGCTGTTGCAGTGGCAAAGGTGCACTACACCTAGCAAGTCCTTTCATCAGAAAGTATTTTATCTCACTGGGGAGAGTTTAAAGTGACAATCAAAATATAATCATAAGTATTGAATATTAGACTTTCACTGAAAAGGCTGTTACTAATGCTTGCCTGTTCTTTAAAGAAAAACACTTGTCTTTTGTGAAGATACACATCCCTGGTGATTTCAGACCAGAGAAATATATGGAATGAAAGGCTGCTGTTTGCCCTTACCTTTGAAAGAAATGATCCTAATTTCTTACCTTGTATGTAGCTTCTAGTATGTGCTACATTGTGGTATTTACTTACTTGTATATCCTTAACTGTTATGACCCCTCTGTCAGGTAGAGGCTTTTAGAAAAGGAAAGAGAAGAGAGATACAATATCTTGGGGAAAAAATCCTTTAATCCATAATTCTGATGTGATTATCTCAGGTCTTTCCAGGAAGAATCCTGCTGCAGAATCCCAGCTTCATGTTAAACCAGGGCAGAAAATACTCTTTGATCATAAAACATGCTTTAAGATCTAACAAAGCCCCAAGAGAAGTGATATTACATGGATTACTGGCATCTTAAACACTGAAAAGAAATGTATGTGGAAATACCCCTTCTGTAAATAAGTTAAAGCAAAAAAGCCAAAAACAAATTCTCAGCTAATCTGTAATATCTGGTCAGTCTCAGACATTAAACTGCAGAATATATAATGCTATATATTTATATAAAGAAAGTAAAACTTATTGGCAAATGAGCCCATAGGAAGAACACAGCCCCAGGGGAGAGGCACATTTCATGAGGAAAACAACATGACAAAGTCCAGAAAACAAGTTTAAATATAATCTTATAGTGCCAAGCCACAGTGCAAAACCAATGCATTAATTTTCTGTCAGTGGCAAGGTCAGGTATAAATCTGGGACTGAAATGTGCAGATATGAGCCAATAGGGCACAGCAGTGGCTGCCCACCATGTTGAGCAGTGCTGCTGCAGAGGGGCAGGAAGAACATGAGGAGGAGGATGCTCCAGCTCACTCTCCCATCCCTCTGAGCAGATGCATGGCTAGCTGAAATTTCATGCCAAAAGAGCTTTACAGACATGCTCAGAGAGGGAAAACAAGACTAAAAAGGACATAAAGAAGGGGACAGGTAGCTACAGATGTTTTAAGAGAAAGTCAGCAAGGTAGATAAAAAAATCCAAGAGGATGAAACCATTGTGCCAAAGAAAAGATGGGCTGTTCAAATGGAAAAAATGAACCAGCAGCAATGTGCTAAATACCACAAGATGAAGGCCAATGCAGGCTGAAGTGCCAACTGCTTTATCATTTTATTTTTAGTCATATTGTTAAAGAAAATGGGCTTTCAAAGCTGATGGCTAGCATGTACATCTGCCTTTAATCTTAATATAGATCTGCCAGGATCTCTAAAGACTACAACACCAGCATAAAGGAAATGTTTTATGTTGCTGTAAAATCTTTACTGAAGAAGAGTTCAAACTCCAATTCACAGATCTTGAATCACTTTTTCCAAAGTTTGGAGCATGGTATTTTCAAATGTTCCTCATCAGAAGTGTTTTTAAGAGCATTTAGGGAAAAGGGTTCATTTTTTTCTCTTATCAGTAATGGCAAGGCTAACAAGAATTAATGCATGCAAGTTGTGATGGATTCTCAAACCCAAAAGCATCTCTCTCCAGCCAGAAAACATTTACAAAATTTGACAAAATTCATGTAAACTTGGTCTAATGACATTTATGAACCAGTCTCTTCCAATTAATTCCCCATTCCCAACCACATCAGGTTTCACACACAGAGTCTTCCCCTCATGAAAGAGCTGACTAAAATTCAGAGAAGGCAAGCAGGAAACAAAGCTATTTATTGAAGCAGAAGGAGCAGATGCTCCACCAAGCAGCCTGGCCTTCTGCTGGGCAGAGACCTAAATCCAACCCAGAGACACTGAGAAGAATCAGAGTGATTTCTGGAAAGGTACATTTTCTACAGAGCATTTCTTTGCTTCTGTTGAACCATGAAATATTCATGTCAATTCATTACATATCAATGCATTTGTATACTCCCCTGTTATCATGTGTCCAAATGAATACAGTCTGTTATGAATAATTTACTCCTGAATCATCAACCAGCTTTCTTCTTCAAAGCCAGATCTTCATTATTCATCAAATCCCATCTATGGCTGACAACTGTTCAGAAAATATGTTCTCTGCTAAACTTAAGGAAGGTACCAGTAGATGTGTATTTGATGTGCTACAAAACTCGATATTTAGAAGAGATGTGCTAACAATAAAGTAAAAATACTTATAAAGACTATAAAACATGACAGTTTCAAGTTAGTGGGCTGGATCCAGTGTGCAACAACAACTCGTTCAACCTCCAGGAGTCTCTGCGACCAATCTTTCCAGGAGGTCCCCAAACCCCTGTGGTTTCCCAAAACTCATCCCACCACAGGAGTATACAGCCTGATGCAGAGTGCCTCAACCCAAAGATTTACAGCAGAGAACTTATTTAATCCACAGCTAAAGGCTATGTGAAACCAGAGCTCCTTAGAATAAATGTGCATTGACTCAAGAGGTGACAATGCTAATTACTCCATGGCTGGTCCAGCCAGTACCAGTTTAATTCACACCAAGTGTCAGGCTTGCCACAGCTTACTGGTATCCTCAGGGAAGGAGGCAAAATTGTGTTTGATGGCAGTTCCAAAAATGCATTTACACAACCATTTCCCTTTGCAGCATAAAGGGGCATTGCTAAAATAATTAATTTTGATTTTTTTGTGGGGCTCTTTGGTAAGAGACATTACAGTGTCTCAGAAATGTGTATTACTCCTCCACCCCCTGACTCTCTCTGCAGAGAGTGAAAGAAATATGAATGTCCTAGCTGCTTGATGTTACTGTAAAATCCTTTACTGGGGGAAAAAAAAGTTTCAAAACAGGAGTCACTAACTACATAATCCCCTTGTGAAACACAACAGTGACTCTGAATTAAGGATGCATTTTTTAATGAATGGAGGTATTTCTCCCATTTGCTCACTAATGTTCTCAATGTACTCATTATAATGTGCTCCCTGTAACCTCTTTATTCAAAGCAACCTTTTTTCCATTTGCTGCTGATAGAACCCAATCATTTTCAATCTCAAGATCCTGAGCAGAAAACTCCACTTCTCTGAGGTCAGGAAAAAACCTGAAGCCACACACCATTATTGTACTGGTCACTGCAGAGATCCACAAGTGGAAGGTTCAGGGAGGATCAGCTTCCACTAACTGCAAAGAAAAGTGAACTAACAGAATGACTCCAACAATACCTTCCGTCTCTGTAGGATCTCAGATTACATGTACCTTCATCCTGGTCTTGGCTTAGCCACACAGCTGGAATTCAGTCATTCCTATGCACATGTACATTCCAGGTGTATGGATTGAGGTATTCTTAATTCAGACACTCTTGCTATTAAAATACTATGAAATACAAGGAACCTTGCTAAACGTTAACTATTAACATCAAAATTCTCAAATCAACTCTTGGCATCATTAGCTACTGCTAAGAAATGAGGTTTTGAAATTTACTAAAACACTGCAGAGAGAAAAGATACCAAATTGAAACACATTTCCTGTTAGAAAACAACAGCAAATGTGAAGATGAGAAGCTGTTGCTTTAGCTACACATTCCTATGGACTATAAAGATAAAAAAAGGAAGGCAATGTTCAGCACTGACAGAGCTATAGATATCTTTCAGGCAGATAAGACCAGATTGCATAATGTGACAGGTAATAAGTAAAATAAGAATGGGTGTTATGTAAAATAAAAAGGAGTCTTTCCCCTCATTTGTTCTAAAGTGTAATTTGTGAACTTCACTCTTTTTCAGCTCCTACTTTGCATATTTTAACTAATTTTAGTGTTGAATTAAGAAAGACTAATTGAATTTGCAGTGCACGGTATACAAACGGAATTATAAGATCATGTTTTTTGATTTCTACATTCTCTGATTTTTCAAGCTTAATGTAAAGAGAACTGTCAATATATATGCCATATATATGTATGTCATATCTTCTTTATATGAAGATATTAAAAAAAAAAGCAAAAATTGCATTCACCACCCAGAATGTTTCTTTGTATCCAAAGATGGACCCCAATTTCAAGTCCATTAAAGGGCCAGGGGTGACGAATCAACTGGCTTGATTTGGATGCAGTGAATTCAGCAATAGGTGATGTGCCTCAGTGCATGTGTAGCTACATCAGGTTTATATATTTTCCAAAAGGAAGCTTACCTGCCCATTTTTTCCCAGTTCCATTTCAACTATTGCAACAGGAGTGTTTATCTGATCAATGTGCCTCAACTGTGACTTCAGGTCCACTCTCCAGTTCATGTTTTTCAGGACATTATCCCAGCGGCTCTGACTGATCAGGCTCTCGTGGATTTGAGTCCGGTGGTTCTTCCAAAATTTTGCAATGACTGCAGCCTGATCTGATGTGATGCCACCTTGTTTTTTGGTTTGGGCAGTGAGGAAAGCTTCCAGCTGATTCAAATCCATGTCTGCTGAAGCAATTGACTGTAGGAAAATAAAAGGAGTAAAAGGGAAAAGCTTGCTTAACTGAGGACTTAAAGGACACATTTTTAGGGTTTGACAAATACTGGATCTTAAAGGGGCTGTACAAACAAACCAGGTTGTGCAAATAACCTGACACCTTTCATTGAAACTCAGTTTGCAAGTGTCTACTACTTATTCCAGATTCCTGCCCCACAGCAGCTGGAGGGGAGTGGGTTGGCTCCAGCAATGAGATGGGAAAACCTTTGGGAATTCAGCACTAGTATGGGATAGCAAGGAGGCTTCTCCCTGTCTCCTGGCCCTTTCCCCACTGTGCCACAGGCATTCCCAAATGGACAATGCTACAAACACTGTCAGGTCTGGCACTGCACTGCTGGTCTGCTGGGCCAGGAAACAGGAATGCTGGGACAAAGAAGGTGTGCGCCTGGGCTGGAACAAGTGAAGGGACAGCCCAGCTCATTGCAACATCCACAGTATCATCTGCCACCTCCACAGCACACACAAGGAAGCAGAACTGGTAAATGCTGCACCACTAAAGCAGGGCCTGCAGCAGCAAGAGCACAAGCCTTTCAAGGGAGAGTCAAAATGCAAAATGCAACTGCATTTTTTCATCTGTATTATTCTACCTACAAGGCCCAAAAAGCCTTAACAATGCACCTGCAGCTTCTTATAGAGCATTGGTGGACTTTGTCAGGCTTTATTTGTATTTTGCAATGGCGTGGAAGGGATCATTTAGTCCTCATCCCTGTGCAGCAACTGAAATTATTATTATTCCTAAAAACCCCTTTTATATAGATATCTAGTTTTCCCATCTATTTTTTCAAAACTGATAAATCCACAGTCTTGTATCTGCATTGCCAAAGTGGCAATAGCTGCTACTATACATGGCCATGAAGGGAGGATGGGAGGTAGAAAGAGGAAACTGTGGTTAAGCTTCCCCATCGTCATTTCAAGCAGATGCTTTTGCTTCATTTTCACACAAAATGGATGCAACTTCTCCAAAATGAACACAACACCTCAAAGACCATGCTGACAACAGAGCACAGCAAGGTGAAGCACAGCCAGTCCTTGGGATTTGCCTCAATTTAATCTTCCTTGACGTGGTACTGCTACAGCTGTGTTCCAGGCATTCAGGGACACCACAGCCTCATTCTTTTAGCCAGGGGTGTGACATCATGTGGCTTTGGGCTGGACACACACACTGTGCACCTCACACTGCCTGTCTGCAGAACTGGGCAGTGCTGATCTAAAAATGGAGGTGTTTGTAGTGGTTTTTTTTACAAAGGATGAGCTGCCTTGCCTTGCTTTCACAATAGATCAGCTGCCATCTGTTATGTGATTGAGAAAAGAAATGGCAATCAACACTACAAGTAAACTCTCGGCTGTATTAAGGCTCCAGCTTAGTAGGACCATCTGTGATTTTATTATAAAATCTGAGCTGCCTAGTGCACCATTCTGGCTTTTCTATAGGGCATTTGACATATTGGTACATACTGTTTGCTTTATAATATTCAGAAATATTTAACTTAAGAGGTAATTATCCTGTACTAACTCATTATGCTGCAAGCGAAAACAGCACTTCTTTTCCAGAAGAAAAGCTATTCAGACTTACAGTCCTTTCCTACAGCCACATCTTACACTGTCTACTAACAGCAGTGTGAAGTATTTTCTGCTTTAATATTTTTCACATCACTACATCTGTGTTTGTGTGCTGTGTGACACCAGCTCATGCTCGTGTACTCCTCCTGTGTTAGTTTATGTGAATGGGGGGAGGAGGGCAGGTGAAACAACAAGCACAGACCCCAGCACCTCATGCAAGCCCTGGCAAGACCAAGTTCAGATGCAGACTTTCTTCTCAGTTCAGCTGTGCAGAAAATTACCTTCTGTTTTATTCCTGTGCAGAAACGAAGAAGACAAACTGAGTCCTCTGCACTGAGTGAAGCAAAGGTGTCATGGCAAAACAGCCATCTGCACTAAACATGAACCTAATGCAGGTTCATGGTGATACCAGGCACCCCTTTTCTAGGCTTGATTTCATAACCTCCAAGCATTTCACATTTGCCATCCTCTGGAATTTTTTTTTTAACCTCATGCTCTTCACAACAACCCTTTTTGCAAGATGCAGCAAGATTTCTGGCAGTGCCCTTCTAAGCTGATAAAAAACCGCAGACACCAAGTTCCTTATTGTGCTTGACACGTGACATAAATCCGACTTTGAAGTGTATCCAGACAAGGAAGCTTATGACCAAGCTTGAAATTTTAAGCATAAAGAACACAAAACAATATTACTAGAGCATATACAGGATAGTTCAACCTGGCTATTTGGTAAAGATCATCAAGAGATTGACAATTAATTAAGGTGTGGTGTGAGCTACATTTAAAAGCTCTGCACCTTTATGTATTATAAGCACCCTGATATAGTTTGCTACCAAAAGAGTGCCACATAAAACCAGAGGAAGGAAACCATGTATGATAATCAGCCATCATTTATACTTCCCTCATACACACATGTGCACACAATATGGATAGTTTTATACTCTACACATAAGAGAAACTTACTGCACACAGCCAAGAACCCAAAAGGTAAAATCATACTGTATTTTGGTGGAGTATTTATCAGATAATGCATACCTTAAATAACATAGCCTTGTAATCCATCATTCAGACTAGAATCTCTCTCTTCTTGGAAATATGACTACTACTTAAAAATTCCTTTCAAAAAATTAACTGGAAGTGAGTACAAACAATCAATGAGTTATATTTTGGTACAGCTGCATGAAGATTTTAATTAATGGCGACATATTTTCTTTGAAATTCCTCAACAAATCCCACCGGCTATAATGGTTTTCAACTCACATAAGAATAGTAACTCATTTTAGTATTCTTTTTCATCTTAACTTGGAAACATTTCACTGTGGACAAAAAAATGAAAGACTATTTAAAGCCTTTGATGATCTTTTTGGTCTCTTGTTGCATGAACATTTACACAATCTGTTCTTTAAACAAACGTAGTTCTACTCCATTGCTTATATGAAGGGCCTCAGTTAAGAATTTTTTTAAGCTTGGAAAATGCTTTATTTTAACCTGGCAAAAAATTATATTTCAAATCATATTCTGCGTAGCATTACAAACAGTTCTTTCTATTACTTTTAACAATGCTCATTTATTACGCAGAATAATTATTATAGTGGATACATCTGATTGGTATTTCTAAGAATTGATTTCAGTTAGAACATGAGTGGTTCTTTTGTGCTCACAACTAGAGACAGATGCAATATATGTGATTATAAGTCTCCCTCTCATGCTATTAAACCCCAGGAGCTTCAGATGAGCATTTATCACCACTAGGACAATGACCAGCTGTTGTTCAACTCCGACTGCCATGGTGAGGATTGTTTCACTGCTGGAATAAACAACACATCCTAACTGGAAAATTCTCAGAACTTAAAAGGTATTGAAACCTGTTTTATCCATCTGCTGCTACAGCTGAATCACTGTCTGCACTGGCTCCAAGAGTGACACATCTTATTACTGCCAATTACTTAGTCCAGACAGACCTTAAAGTGCAGAATAATTGCCACATCTTCAGTAACTGTACTGTTAGTGACACATCATTATGTTATAGAGACTGTATACTCTCAGCTAATTTCAGTTTCTGTTGGTAATCACAAGTAATTTACCATTTCAACATCAAAATCTTCAACTAACTAAAAGCAGAAAAGTTCTCTTAAGAATGCATTGAATCACAGCTGTTCTATGCCAGTGCCAAATGTAAATTAACTTTACTGTGACTATTCACTTAAATGTCTAAGTAAGAAAAAAATTGTCTATTTCAAAACTAGAGTCTGTAAGACAACAACATTAGATATTAAAAATTTCGTCACATTATGTATTTTGTGATTTGATAAAACATAATTTTTCCCTCCTAGAAAGCACAGCTTATGGACAGTATGTGACATTACAAGCACACAAATCCTGCCCTTGGTGACTGGCAATACTTTCCTTTCCAGAGGCTGGGCAGGTGCTTTTGAACAGCAAGGAACAGTTTTACTCATACTGAATTCTCCTTGTGTTCTCCTTCAACACATACCCACTGTGTCTTCAAATACAATTCAGCCAATAAAAATATGACTTCAAATACCATTTCCTTAATGAAACAATATTTGGTAATCTGGAGAGTTTTGTATTAGCCTAATTAGATCCATCAGACATGTGCCCTGGTACACAGAACAGGAAAACAGACTTAAATTCATTATCTCTTCTGAGAAATAAAGCCTGACAAGCATGCAGTACTAGTGGGAAACAACAACCGGTAAAACCCACTGGGAAAAAAAGAACACATTTCATTCTCAGAAGAAAAACATTACTTGTCAACCATCACAGAGAAGCTCTAAGAGCTGGACATAGCAGCACGTGGAGGCATTTCCTCCAGGTGACCCCCAGAATTGCAGGCTGCTGCCAGCCTGCAGCACACAGAAATCCCAAGCTCAAGGAAACAAACAATTTAGTGCCACGGAGCACTAAACTCTAAACTGAACTCGCCTCAGGCTTTTGGGAGGTGGGGTAAAAGGTTATTCCTGCACCACAGCCCTTCTCATTCATGTGCTTTTAGAAACAGAGCCCTACATTCCTCAGACCCCAGGAATGCATGCAGGGAGACGTGGAAGCAGTTGCACACAGGAGAAACATGCCAAGGAACCTTGCTCAGCTGACCACCTTCACCACACAAAGCCCATTCTGGGTAACACCAACATGCATCTCCTTCATTTCTCAGCCTCAGAAGAAAACATTTCCTGGACTTGGGGGCAAGCAGCAGCTGCCTGCAGGGGAAGAGAAGCAGCTCAGAAGAGCACACCAGTGTTGCTGGTGCGGTGGTGTCTGTCAGAGTCAGCTCAGCGTGTTCCTCTGCAAAGAGCAGCTTCTGACAGGAGGAATCCAACATCTTCCCAACCCTGTGGTTTCTGGGTCTTCCTTTGTGTGTAGGAGCCTGCCTCTCCCAAGGGCTGCTGAGATATCCAGCCCTGTAACAAATGAGCTGTTCCCACAGATGTCCCTGGATATAAGTCCAGAAGACTTTCCCACGTTTCTGGGAGACATTGGAGGTTTTCAACTAGTTGGTAGGTTGTGCCTCACCAACACTGTTTATTACAGTCCAAGAGCTCTCCAGAGAATCAGAACTAAGACAAAATTAGATACAACAGCCTGCAGCCTGTCTGCACTTAGAAATGGTGATCCATCTTTTCTGGAAAAAAACCGCCCAAAACAAAAGACTTCTACACCCCCCACAAATTTATAAGTCAGAAATCACAAGTGACCTTAATACATTTAGTATTTCTACTACAAAGTAGAAAGATTTTAACTCTTCTTTAAGTCTTCATTGAATCCATGGGAGATCACATGAATTCTTTTATTCACATTTCATACCATGTCCCAATATTACTTTTATTTGCCTCTTACGGAGCTGTAGGGAAAGCTAAAAGTGAAATAAAAACAGTTTCTAAGAGAAAAGAACCATTGAACCTGTGAACAATTAAAAAGGTTGAAAAATACAATTATTTAAACCCTGTAGCTTACATTTTTTTTCTAGTATGTAACAGGTCTTCTGCAACAACTAATTTTTTTATTCCAACCTTTTGGTTCCTTGCCAAGGAGGTACTCACCAGGTTAACAGGGGTTCAGTAGACTTGTAAATATTTTTGAATTTGACTTCTGATTTTCATCAAGCTTTCTTCTTAGATGGGAAAACTCACAACACACACCAACACAAAAATTATGGAACTGCTACTGCAGATGGGAAAACATGTGTGTGGATGATGAAGTTTCAGGCAAAATTACATCCTTCCTGTGTTCCTGATCTTATTAAGCTTGATCCCACACAGACTTGTCAATTGTCCACATGGAAGGAAAAACCTCTTCTCAACGGGTCACTTCCATGCTTCTTCACTGACTCCTCCATCTTTACCGCCACAATTCCCAGGCTCCTACCAAGCAGAAATCCCCTAAATACCAATTTATGTTTTTTTGCATACAAGCTCACCAAACTATGTTCTCTGTTAAAATTACTTTTTTTTGCTTGAAAATTCAATCAAGGGGAGTGAATACTCGGCTATTTTTGACCTAGCTTACAACTGAACACAAAAGAGATCTTAGCATTAATTTTTAAAAGCATGTGAAGCAACCACAACATTTTTTCTCCAGCCTGCCTCTGCCAGGAGTCTGTGCAGCTGCTAGAAATGCCCTGTTTGAACTCACAACACCATAAAATACCACTTTCTAAATTTATTAGCAGAAGGTGTCATTTTTCTGTGGTGTGAAGACGCATTTGATGACAAAGGAGGATGAAAGGCTGATGAAAACAGGCAGCCACCAGAGGAGCCACAACCCGAGCTGCGTTCCTGCGGTGACATCGCGCTTCCTGGAAACCTCAACGAGTGGCTTCCCCACTCCAGAAAACATCTTTAGCTGAAGGAAAACTGAGAATCATCAGGATTACTCAGTCTGGACCTACTCTGTCTAGGCCTTACAGCACTTAAAAACGAGAACAAACAATAATAACAAAAACAGAACAAGCCCACCCACGGATAACATCACTCATAGGTGGATATCCAAACGATGCCTGCAGACTCAGATTATGAGTAGATACTAAAAGCTTAGATTTTAAGCAATAAACATAAAAAAAAAACACCAGCCCTTCCTTCCTGAGTAAGTTTTCAAAACACTTGTATTATTTAAAATAGAAAGAGGAAGAGTTACACAAGAAAAAAGGCAATGGAAAGTGTTTCTCAGAGAGGACAGATAGGCTGGACCGGACGGAGGGAGATAAAACACGGAACAAAACAAAAGTTCTATTAACAGCAGATATACTTGCAACAACAAAGGTGATATAGGAGGATTATAAACATACTGAAATTAAAAATAGAAATATAAATTGTCCAACCTGACCTGTACTCTACTGAATTACAGCAAAGAAAAAAAAATCCCATATTTTGTCAATAGTTTTCTCCCCACTCAAGTTCAATTTTTTGCTGTGGTTTAGAAAGCATTTTGCCACTTGGGGTGGAGGGAAAGAAATGTCACATTTCCAGTAGTTCTTAAACATGCAACCGTATTACAGACAAGTTTGAGAGGTTCAACCTCTTTCAAAATGAATGTGCACACATATGTGCTCCCTGAACTCTGCTTCAGCAGAAGGGAGCTGTTTTCTGGGAGAACACACAGATATTTAGAGGTTGCATTATTCAGTCTAAAATGGTTTCTTCAGTCCTAAGGAGATGGATTCAGAAGCAAGAACCCTCAACAGGTGAAAGCCATTTAATGGACTATTGCCAAAGACAGAGAGGTAAATAAAAGGCAGAAGAAATCCAGATAGGACAGAAAATACCAGACGGTAAAAAAAAAAACCCCGAAACCAAAAACAACAAAAACAACTCAAGGGAGGGAGTAAAAGCAGGAAAAGAGAGACAGACACAGCGACAGTCCTGGAACTGGTGACATGACCTGTCACTCCCTTAGGAGACCACATGCTCAGCCTTTTCTTCTCCCCCTTTGCTCTCTTACAATAAAAGAGATCTGTGTTTATCAGGTTTCTACAATCATTCTGGGAAAATTGCTTGCTGCTGCGGACTACTGCTTCATGTCTAATCTCATTTCACTTAGGAGAGCTAAAAATAGAAGTTGGAGCACTTCACATTTTGAAGACATGGAAAAAAAAAGTTGTAGCCCTACCCTGAGTGCAGCAACAGTGCAGACATTAGCAGAGCTTGTTGGAGCTTTGCAAGCAGTGATCCTGTCAGTGAAATCAGCACAAACTTGCTTGATTATGAACCAAGCACAGAAACAGAATTAGTATCATGAATTAAATGTTCACTTTTACTCACAGTGCCTTGATTGTCTGCATCTTAAAAGTTAATGGTTAACTCAGCTAATCTGTCCCTTGGCTTGCATTTGGACATAAAGCAGAGATGCTCTAGCAGTGAAAAACATGAGCTACATGAGTCTCATCCCTCCACTGTTGCCATGTACTCCCTTTTAATGGCAAACTCTGACTCCAATCTCTGCTTTCCTTCTTTCCCAGCACTCTTGTACTTTACCTGCTATAGCGACTCTGAGCAGCAGCTGGAGTTCCATTTCCTACCTGGAAGAAGAAGGATTTCTGCACTCCCAGCCCAGGCTGGGAACACATCCCTGCCTTAGCCAGAACCCTGCAGACCCTGTGTTTCAGAGCAGCAAACAGATGAGCCAGGAAAGGAGGCAAGCTTACAGACTACACTGCTTCACAGGAAGCAAGCAACAGTGCTCTGCCAGCTGGTCCTTCACCACCTATTTTGACAACTCATGTTACATGTTGACAGAGCTGACAGGTGAGAGGAAGCTTCCATTCTCAGGATCCCAGCCACCAGGGCTACCTTTCAGCACAGGGAAAATGGTTTTCCCTCCTGTCAGCTCAGTGAAACATAAAACATGTTCCCCAAACCAGCAGCAGCCACGGTGGCTGTGAACAGCCAAGCCTTTATGAGGAGAAAGGAGCAGCAGGTCAAACTCCTCAGCATAGAAATCCCAACTGGAAATCCTCCTCTCCATCCCTGCTGCTGGAAAGTATCACCTGAGCAGGAGCAAAGGCCAAAGCAGGGAGCTCAGAAGAAATAATCTCTCACTTTCCCATAAAGACATAGTTGCCATTTCCTGTATCAAAAATTATCTCTGCACTAAATATAATTAACATTTTGGGGGAAGAAAAAGCTGAAGATATGATGAAATAGCTAAGACATCAACCAAAGCCCTCTCTAACAGAATCCCATTAAACATTAATGGCTGCTTTGATTACCCCAGAGAGGGTGGTTCTTTATCTCTATCAGGTTGGGCTGCTGGAGTCATCCATCAGCAGAGGTGGCCAAACCATCAGGTTTTCCCAAGCTTGTAGGAAGCCCTCCTCAGCCCTGTGCCTGCCCAGCCCTGTGCTCTGCTGCACACTCACTGCTGTGGCTGGCAGAGCTTGCAGGGACATCACCAGTGAAAAGTGCTTGGTGCTGAAAATCTGCTTTTAGATTTCACATTTTTAGGTCTCAACTGCTAGAAACTTCAGCAGTCAATTGCTCCGAGACACTGCAACCCTTGGCATTTAAAAGAATTCAATTAATTTTTCCAGTGGGTTTTGTCTTTTAGTCAAATTGGGGGCTACTCCTATTCAGTAAACTCCCTGCCATTTGTCCTCATGAACTGGACAACTTCAGTAGAGCTTTCTGTTCATTATGAGACTTTTCATAGATGTTCTTACATGCCATAAAATGAACAAACCCACTTTCCTTGCCAAGCAAATGTAAATCATAAATGTACCATTTGTTCTTTGACAGAAAAAGGGAGTTACAAGCATTTTTCTCACATCAAAAATGTTAAAAAATTGAGCTAAATGAAAAAGTAGAAAAGGAATCACAACTAATCCAAATACACAAAATATTTCTGCCATGTGTGACTGTGTAAAACTAAAAGGTACTTATACAAACAGCTTGTCAGAAGAGAATAAAAACTATTCTTGAACCAGAAATGGCAAAAAGAGTCTGAGAGAACAGCACATCTGATGTGACAGTCTGAAGAGAGACAACAAAGCCATGTGTAAATGTCAGACAAGGAGTAAAAATGTCTGTTGATTACTTGCCTTTCACACAGATACTACTTCAGTGTCTGCGTGTATCTTCAAAACATATTTCATAATCCTGGCATCACAGTTCAGAGAGACTGCAAAGAAAGGAAAGGAAAAGCTACCCAACAAGCTGAGGTAGAAATCTTTTGGCAAAGATCCCAAAACATCTCAACCAGAAAAAAAATCTAACCTTATTTGGAAAAAAACCCACAGATTTTGCTCAAACTATATTTGTATTGCCACTTTTTACTGTTAGGGAAAAGAGAGAGATGTGAAAAAACATGCTTTCAGAAATGTATTAACATATGCACAATGACATGACACAATGACAAAAATATTTTTAAAATAGTTAGAAAACACTTAAGGCTATAAACTTCTTGGACAAGTTAGCTGTTACTTCACATTTTCTCTGAATAGTATGTTTTATGTCTTGCTTTCATGAGATTGTTGCAGTCTATTTTTACTTACATGAAATCACATATAAACCAGCATTGTAAAGAGGTAAATATAGAATATGCCGAAGAGTTAGAGGGATAAAAAAAAGCATTCCAAGAACACTGTCACCTTTAAAAATGAAACTTGCAGTCCTCAGGCACAGCAGATAAACAGATACTGAACTCCACTGGGAACTGAGAATGAGGAGGGAGTCCCAGGAATTTTAGAATTGCTATACAATTCTAAAACTACCAACTTTATAAAAGATAGAATACTCTGAATTAGATCTTGGTTTTCAACCAGAACCAGGTGCTCGTGCACTGTAAACAAAGCAAAAGGCAAGTCCCACTTACTATGCTCAAACAGTCAAATTTTTAAATAGTTGAGTGGCTAAAATAAGTAAAGGAAGATTTGGTTTCCTTGTTTATGACTGGTAAATACAATGGTAAAAAATTATGGAAAACGACTCTGCTTAAGCTTCAGGTATTGAGAATACAAAACAAAAATGCCTTCCCCTCAAAACAAGCAAACAAACTGCCAAAACAAAACAAACTAAACAAAAACAACCACACTGAACAAACCAACCAACCAAAGCCCACAAACTAACCAAGCCAGTTTGGTTTTCCCAATAATGAACCCTTAATCCTTCACAGCGGAGGCCATCAATGTTCCACTCATTCTTATTTACTCCATAAATTAAATCCCATCCTTAAAATTCCTTGTGTAAAACACACATTTATAATGACAATTATAAAATCAAAAACTGGGTATTTTAGGCCCTGCCTTTAAATAAAGTCACTCAATTAACCTTGTTATAAAATAAACAATCCCCTAGGGATATCTTGGAGCCCCCCGAGGATGCTGCAGCTAATGCTGAGTGCCCAAGGAAGCTCCTGGGGAAACACAGGAGCCACTCAGCAGTTCAAGCTGTCAGATGTTCATACATGACAACTTCTGTCCCATTGGATTTTAGGACTAAAACATCAGTGAAAAAGGACTTCATGTAACACTTGCAGTGCCTGGTACTTTGTGCCACTAAAGCTTTCCCTTTTTTTTTTTTTTTTTAATTAAATAAACCATTGAAAAAAACAAATGTCATCCAAATGTTGAAGAAGGCAGGTTTCATCATATTTGGTCACCAGACTGGAAGAAACCCAGAGCACAAGCTTCAAACTGCAATAATTCTAGCCATACAAGCAGATTCTAGCCATACCATATAAAGTTTTTGGTCTTGTCTGCATTTTTTTTTCTTTTTAGTAAATTGTTGGATATACTGCACCCAGTTGCTATACACTAACACAGTCAAAAATCTAAATTACATCATGCCAAGATTGTAGCTAAGTGTTACAGGGAATTAAAAATTTCGTATGTTCAGCTTGTAAAAAGGTTGAGTTGTAAGTGTCATCCAAATTTCCTTTTCATACACTAGCTGTGAACTTCACTGGCTCAAGTGCATACCACAGCTCCTGCATCTTTGATAGAGTGTTATTCATTGTGTTAACCACTCTCTCTGAAGAAAGAAAGCAAGCAAGGAAGGTCTATTATCTGCTCAGCTGCGTGGCAGCCTCACTTGAGACCAGTGAGGTAGAAATGAATATTTTTACTTCCTTGACACCATCAGTTGGCTCCAGGAGCAAGCAAGAACTAATCTTCCTTCACACCAGTTGTAAGAGACGCCATTTTTAGAGTATCATACAATAAAGAACAAAATTTCAGCATTGAGCCCTTCCTTTCCTTTTAGTCCTTCTTCATGCATCAAATTGAAGATGAGACAGCTCAAGTTCTCCCCTTTTCAGAGTCACACATTTAAAAGAGGGAAAAACAACTCAACACAGTCCAGAAAATCACCAGTGCTGTGAGATGATGGCACCGAGCTTCATTACTCTCTTCATCATTTCCCACACTCTTTCGGGAATAGGGAATGGAGCCTGAGTGGTACTGAAATAAAGGCATGAAACTACATGTGAAGCCTAAGGGAGTCCTTCTCCCTTTGCAAATGTATTCCATACAGCATGTGTTTGATGAATACTAATTAAGCATAGCAAAAGCATTTAATTTGGAATAATGATCTTCAAAGGCAAGATCTGACTCCCTGTTCTTCAATCAGAGTAGACTCTTGTTCAGGTCAAGAGAAACACTGTGGGGATCAGGTTGGAATAATCAATTTCAGCATAACCAATATATGTCCCTTTCTGTGCTCGGGAGTGTTTCTGTGCACACACCTCGCTATATGCACAGAATATGCTGCTCACAGACACACACATATGTGTGTGTTATTATGTAATCACACCTGTAGGGTTTGGTTTTTTTTTTTTTTTTTGAGAAATAGTGTCATTAATGATGAAAATGCTATGTAATTTCATAAGTCCTACAAATGCAACAAACTAAACCATATATTTGGGAAGGGAAAGTGGGAATCAGCAGGACATGAAGCACTGCCACCACCAGGGAATCCAACTTTCTCGGCAGCATGCTGTTCTGGAAGTCCATTAACTGGCAATTAGCAGGTTTAAAATGCAGTAGGGCATTCTAAAACTCAGAGGTAGTGCAGAGGCATTTTACTCAAGAAGAGCCAGTACCGACCTGCCTGCTCTAGAAACACACAGGTAGCACCAACCTCCACAAGTGGGGCAAAGCAACCAGATCTCTGCTTGCAGAGATGTAATCAACACTGTAATTAGCAGAGAGAGGGAGAGAGAGATTTGAGAGATTTGCTTCCTGTTTGGGCAATACAGAGTCTACCACACCTGTTCTAGATCAGTGGATCAGTGACGCAGATCTGATGACGTTTCTTTAATTCACCACTTTCCTGTAGCTAACCTTAAAAAAAAAAAAAAAAAAAAAAAAAAAAAAAAAAAAAAAAAAACTGCAAATTAGTCAATAATGGAAANTCTAGATAAAATCAAAAAAAAAAAAAAAAAAAGAAAAAAAAAAAGAAAAGAAAGCACTGCAAAAGGTCAGGTAAACCATTAAACTTTAGGTGAGCCATTTGCACTGAGGTGGCACAGTCACAGAATATCAGCACTTCACAATCCCAGATGAAATGAGCCTTTCTGTCTCAGTTAGTTACAGAAAATAGCACTCATTAAATGGACGATGCCATAACGGTGGGAACCCTTTTGTTTCTGTCTGCCTGGAGGATTTGAAGTTGTAGCTGAGGTTTGTAAGGTACAGGCTCCTTGTTCACACCCTTTTGTTTAAAACAATGCTCATGGTGCAGAACACCATCACCTCCAAATCCCACAGCCACCAGCAATAACACCACCTCCTACACATCTCCTCAGGAATCACAGTACCAGTGAAAACAACACTGCAAATGTGAGAGGCTCGAACAAATCCCAACTTTTGCAACTTGAGAAATCACGAAAAGTCACAAAAAAATATCCCTACTGATGCAGGCACTTCGTTCTAGCTGACATACCTAAGCAACAAATTGCTGCTGCAGGCAGTGGAGCACTGATCTTATCACTCCTGGCAATGTTCTTCAACCCTGTTCTGCACCCAACCTTCCTCTCCACTCCATTGTTTTCAAGTATTTTCCCCCTCCACTTTATGAGACCTGCCAGCTGTGCCAGTTCCCTTGTGAAGTGACCACACGCACACCAGCCTAAAAGCTAAATAACTCACAGTAAAAGCAGTAGGAGTGCTTTGGGATAGTGCCCATGCACATTTTTATCACTGCAATTCAGTAGGTGCTAGTTCCAGTAAACATTGCATTTTCTACCCTCCTAAGACAATGCTGAAAAAGGGAAAAAAAAGAAGTAATAACTGTGGGATTAGAGTTTATACAAGAAAATGTATGCTGCAACACCAGACACTGGTGAGCTGGCAACTGAGCTGTGCTCAGATTAGTGAGCTACATAATAAAAGTGGTGTTTTGCTAAATTAAAAAAAAAAAAAAAAAAAAAAGGCCAGGATTTTTATTTAGTTGTTCCAGGCAAACATCAGTTCAGAATATAATAATAATTTTCTCATGTATGTCCTATTATAACACTATAGACATTCCCTCCCTCACAAAATTCTGTGCAAACTTATTAATGCATTTTCACCTAGCCCAACAACAAATAGAATTATCCATTATAAGCCCAGTCATTCACTGGAGTGAAAAGCATAACACTACATGGGACACATTTTTGGGTACAAAATAGTAGGACAAGTACTTGTTTCCTTTTCCTTGAATCAAGAAGAATGAGTTTGCTTAAAAGATTTTCTTTTTTCTTTAGTAGATGCAAGCACAATTGCAAATCTAAGTGGCAGAAATCAGGCAGTTTCTCCTATTAGCTCTTCCAAAATTATTTTATCTCAGACTGAAGCTGCTCTCCATCTCAGCCTCCCAGAAGTTTGGATATATTATATTATTATATAATATATAAAACAATATATAATATTATATGATTTATATAGTCTATATACCATTCACATACCAGGATATTTATTACAGATGGTAACTTCCTCAGTATTTTTGAAAAAACAAACAAACAAACAAACAAAAAAAACCAAACCACCAAAAAAAACCCCAAACAAAACAACGTATAAATAAAATACAATAAAATATTTCTACTCCTCATGCTGGAATTTTTATTATTATTTAGCCTACGTAAAGTTTGTTCCAAAGCAGAAGAGTGAAGGAAGACACTTGAAACCCAGCAGCAAAGGATCCCGTTCAAGAAATGCAAGAGGTTACTGCCACCAAAAGGGAAACAGTGGGATTGCTCCACACGAAGAGGAACTACGACCGCTGGACTAATACTGTAAATTAAACTTACGTAAGAAGCAGACAAATTTAGTGTTTTAATCGGGATGAAATAACCCTTGAAAAACCCAGAAAAGCTGGGGGTTAGAATTCGCAGTTTCAATTCTCATTAGCATGTTCAATGTTTTGCAGCCTTAAGGGACAGGAGACTGGGAAGGATGAAGGCAGAGGGCAAAAAACAATGAACAGAACAACATTGAAATCGTATGGCTCTCCAGGGCCAGCCTTCCAAGGGCTTTGTCCTGCCTTCCAGGGTATTCCACACAAAAAAATCAGATTTTTTTTTTTAAAGTAAATTTAATAAAGAGACATGATTTCACTACAAAATAAATGTGGCATTTTAGAAAGAGGTCAGCTGATCCCTGCATATTCAGCAGATGGATGGGCAGCAAAAGAAGCAGGTGGAAGAAGTAAATCATAATGACATCTTTCACAAACACAAACCCAGCACTACTCTCTGTATAATCCAGGGGGAGAAAAATTTAAAGTTTTCACTGCTACAGTAAATATGATAAGACTTTTTATTCATCCCCATGCTTTGCACAGGTGGAATGCAGAAAGGTACTGGGAAGTCCTTCACCTTGTTTAAGCTCAGATCCAGTAAAAGCAAGAGGTTGATTTATGGTCCAGATCCATGTTTACTGCTTAGAAGACACCAACTACTGCACCAATTAAGTCACAGGGGCAATGAATCTCTCTGCTTCTAAACTTTCTGTTGTCATCCTGCTGTTTGCTCCCCTTCCTCCACCACCCAGAGGAGGAAGGAAAGAATAAAACCACAAAAAGGTAACAAAGACACGTTTTTTCCCCGGCTTTTGTAATTTTAATCACAGAAATTTTTCACAATCAATTAAGTAGCAAAACTGGAATAAATATGCTCAGAAATACATATGGCAATTGACAAGGAAAGGAAAAGGCAGATCTTGCAGTAAGTTTTGCTTATTCAGGTGCTGAGGAGACACCAGCACCCAAGAGTGCATCCATAGACCAAGATGCTGTAAGCACAGAGGATGATCACTTTTGAAGTTTGCTGCTATCAGCAAATACAGTGTGACACAAAAACCCTCCAGGTTTCAAGTCCAGGAGATACTAAAAGAGGGAGATAAGTTTAAGCCTCCCTACTTCCAAAGCATAGTCCCAATATCAACCTTCCACCCCAAAACTGGCAGGTGTGAAGGAAAGAGGGCCTTCAGAGTGACCAGAAGGCCAAGGGGTTTTTTTAGGATGCTCTAGAGCACAGATCTTGTAAGGATCCACAGAACTTAGCTGTCACTTCCTTTAAGTTACCCACTTTAGAAAAAAGCCCACAGACAAAACCAGAGAGCCCTAAAGGCATCAGTCTTTGGGATTCAGCTTCCACTGCAGGCTTCTTGGGGCACCACATGAATCTGATCATTAAATAAATGACAGAACATTCACAAAGGTAGAAAGCGAGCGACATCATCCTCATAAAATTCCAAATCTCTCAATTCTATTTGTCCTAGAGTGACATTATGATACTTGTATCCCCAGTTGTCTGTTCTGTGTGTACTGGATGTTGTGCTCTGTGCCTCCAAAACTGGCCCTGAACAGTGAAGTTTCGGTTGGTTATCAGCTTGCTCACTCCCCCACAGTCAGCAGGACAGACAGTGCAGTATATTAGTGCTGCTTTGGTTTTCTTCTTACTTTCCGCTTTGCTTCTTGCTTTGCTGCTTTGCTCTTGCCTGCTAGCTAGTTTAGCTGTACAGTCCAAATTTTCTCTGGACTGTCCCCCTTTTCTTTCCCTTGGAGCCTTCTGAACCTGCTCCAGGCCGGGACTCAAGGAAACACCAAGAACACCTTGCAGCCTGCCGGGGGGTCCACCTTTCCCAGCGCTGGAGGGACTGAAACGGCAACCATCCACCGGAGAGACTCTCTGAGTTTGTGATCTTTTCAGAGCAGTGAACAAATTTGGTCATCCGGCATTGTCCATTCTGTGTGCTGGGGAGTGCCGGGCCTGATAATAAACAGGTTCTTTCCATCCCTCTCTCTGAGGAAAATCTTTCCCGAACCGGTTGGGGGAAGGGGCCGTGTGGGTTTGTTTTCTGGAGGGGCCCCTTTGGGGGGGCCTTCCCACAAATTTGCCCTAAACCAGGACAATTTACAACTACCAACCACGTTTATAAGTCTAGCCAATCCAAGCGTGCATTTACCCACAAGGTGGCAGTGGGTATCCAAGCCACCCAAGGATTTAGCACCTGGAGGCTCCCTGAGCCTCCTGCAGCTCTCGGGAACTACACTACGCTGTTCACTTTGAACGGAGACCAAAAGGCTCCATTATGGGGAAAAATACTTTCTCCCTTGCATAAAAAAGCAAAATGTATTGACTAAGTAAACTGGCTTGCCTCATAATTGGTGGTGCTTTTCTTTTCCTTACAAGAAAAGTGCAGTTCTTCTCAGAAAGGAACAGGTTCGTGTTCCCACGAGACCCCAAATGTGCCGGCCCTGCCCTGCACAGCGCGGGGCCTGAGCAACTGCGGCTCCCGGGGGGCGGCCACAGAGCTCGGGGCATGGGACGGCAGGAGGAGCAGAGCAGTTTCGTGGGAGTCACCACAGGAACCAGAGAGCCCAGCTCCCGGCCCTGCACAGCCCCATCCCCGGGAGCCACACCCTGTGCTGGAGAGCATTGGCCAAGCGCTTCTTGAGCTCTGCTAGGCTGCTGCCATGCCCACTGCCTGTTCAGAGCCCAGCCCCGCTCCGGCTGAAGAACCCCTTCCCTATATCCAGCTCACTCTCCTCCGACTCAGTTCCTGGCCGTTCCCTCGGCTCCTGTCTCGGCTGTGCTCGCTTGGGGATGGAGCCGGAGGCGTCACCGCGGGCTGGGCAGGGCAGAGGGCAGGGCAGTGCTCCGGGCCCCCCGGAGGAGAGGGATGCCGGACACCCGGCGGGAGTGGCTTCCCCCACACCGGCCCCTTCTCCCCGCAGCGCCGGTACCTGCAGGAGGCCGCCCATCTTGGCGCGCAGAGCGCGGAACTCGTCCGGTGGAGCCTCGGGGTAGAGCTGGGCGCGCAGCAGCTCCTCGGTGATGCCGGCGGTGCCGTGGAAGGCGGCCTGGGCGATGCCGCTCAGCAGCGCGCTCAGCGGCCTCGAGCCCTCGGGCGGCGGCGGCGGCTCGGGCGCCGCCATGGCGGGTAGGGCGCGTCCGCGGTACGGCGGCCNCTACTACTCATGTATTTAAAGGAAACGTCCACAGGTTTTGCCCTCTATCCTTTGCTGAAAGATGCAGGGTTGACCATTAAAGACAGTTAAAACAAAGGTACTAATAAAAACCAAGTGTTTTCTCTTGTATAAAATATTTTATACAAGTTTCAATATAATATTTTATACAAGTTTCAATACAAGTTTTCAATATTGTCTATACAAACACACTGTCACAAAAGAGACCTTGGGCTCTCCTACAGAAAGTTTTCTTAGCTAATACAACAGTGGTATTATTTACCTCCTGATTTCAGTCAGTGAAACCCTTCATATTTGCACTTATTTTTATGACATAAAAGAAAAATCATGTTGCTCACAAAGAGAAAATATGAGTTTATGATCAAAAAACTGTTCTGATTTGCTCTTTCTTCAGTTTTGTAGGTGGAGAACAGGCAAAGAACAAGTTGTCTTTGCATGAGGGGGAGCACAGAGTACATCTTGAAGCTGGAGTACAGGAAGAAATAACAGCAAACACACCTAAAAGTTTCTTCCACTGTCTCCATTCATTTGGACAGTATTTTAAATGTCCTCTTCAACCAGTGGTATTTGGATTAAACATCTTTAGAAGCTTTAAAGCATCTGGCGATACAGGAATTTCTTTCAATCACTAGAAATGAATATATAGGATGAGAAACTTAACTCCATTTGGGTGTGGACTCCTCACGGCACTGCTGACCTTTTTCAAAAACCCTGAGTACAGTTCATCATTGCTCATCTTTAAAAAGAAAAGGGAGCAGGGTAGGAACTCTTCATGGCTTATCAGTATCACCCATGGAATACAAAGCAATACTTCTCTCTGCTTTGAATTTCTGAAGATACTGTCCCTCGATGACATGCTTTCCCTCTGCTGCAATGTGAGGTGAGTCATTAAGTCCTAATGAGCAGTGCTGGTTTACTGACTTAGGCTGAGGCACAAACTTGTTCTTGTAATTGCTTTTTCTTCTTAGATCCCAGAGCACTCAGTGCCTGGCATGAATATGGCAAAACAAATCTGGTGCCAAGTGTATGTCTTGACTTTAAAACCAGCATAAAATTACTCAGAATGCACATGGCAGCAGCAAGTAACCCGTGTTTTTAAGAATTATTTATTTGTTTTTGTAAACAACCTCATTTTTAAAGAAATTAAAAATACATCAAAAAGTCTGTCTCTACATATATACACAGTACATGTTCAAATTTCACTTCATTGTGATGCCATGGTTTAAGCAGAAAAACAGAGAGTGCTTTGATCCAAAACTCAGCTGCAATACCACCACCTCTGGGGGCACAGCACCTTCCTGCCTCTCCAGGAACACCTCAATTTTATCACCCGGCCCACTTCACTTGTTCTTGATCACCTGGACAGTTTTCCTGCCGTAGTAGTAATAGCTGTAGGCAGACGTCACTGTGGTGAAAGCTGTGATGCACCTTTGGGAAAAAGAGTTCCTCTAAGTCATGTGGGTCTTTGGACAATGTAAAAAGTGCCCTGTTTTTTTTAGCATCTGTTTTTAACTACACAGCCAGGAACTATGCTCCACAAAAATGCAGCTTACAATTTATAAGCTGAAATTAGTGCTGTGCGGAGGATTAGATAAACAAAGGCTCTGCCATCCAGCAGTAAGCAGCATGCCTCAGTGTAACTGCATACCAGGACAAATTATCACCACACCAGCACTTGCTTTAGAGAAAGGAAAATAAAAGATTCAGCATTTGCAGCCTACATAACTTTTACCAGCTTGAGAACTGACAGATGTGAGAAACTATTCCTTGGTAGCGTGAGCAGGGAGCATCCAAACCACTCAAGACTCAAACTTACCACTTTCACCAAGTCCCAAAGCTAAAGAACAAGTTCCTGATTCAGCCTCTTCTGTTTCCCTCCCAGACCACACATATCCCTACATGAGCAGTGCTCCTCTGGGTGAAAGGCTGACACCAGCCCTGAGGTGGGAGTCACAGCTACAGCCCTGCCTGCCCTTCTGCCCACCCTGAGCACTCTGCCAGGGAGTTTCTGAGAGTATTCACAGAACACCCTGGCAATTACACCCAGAGGCAACTCTAGATTTTGTCTTACCACCAGGATAAAAAAACCACAGACTGTTAAGATCAAGGTTCATTCATAGTTCCTTAAACGCTTATTGGTTTGGGTTGGTGGTTTTGGTTTCTTTGGTTTAGTTGGTTTTTTTATTTCCCTAGAAGACAAGTAACACTGGATTTTGCACTACTTTAAACTAAGTTACTAAGTAATTCTGATATCTGCAGTTGAGAACTCTTTGTTCTGTACTCTTGCCAAACAGCTAAGGAAAAATAACTGTACTCATAACAGCTGCAGCCAGCTGCAGTTCAGACTCAGTTCAGATCTCCAGTGACAGCAGAAGGAACAGCATGTCTTAAGGAGGGAAGGTCCTTTATGCCTGTTCTTATCCCATCCCTCCCCTTCCTTCCTAAAGTCCAGCAGGAATCACCATTTCTCCATCTGCTTTTCAAAGAGGCTACAGAAACCTGGATTTTGAGACAGCAGGTACAGCATAAAGCAAAAATAAGAATGGCTATTATTACTGATCTCAAGGTTGCTTGTTCAAGGGCACTTCCGGCATGAGTAAATGAGGAATCCATGCAGCCTTTCTTCCTGCTCTTTTGTTCTCCACTAATCTGAATTTATGTTTTGCCTGTGTACACCATGCCTACCCCAAAGACTTGTTTCCAAGCTATTATTCCTGGACCTTAACTAGTTTCATTAAGTACCAATAAATATCTATCTCTGGTATCATTTAAGACTACAGGCGTAAAAATTCAGGCATATGGGCTTATTGCATCTTCTGGGCACAGTTTTTTTGTTCCAAACAAATTAATCTCAATTACCAGTTTCTTTAGGAGCACATTAAAATATCTGGGGAAAAAAATTTAAGATCTTAGTTACCATAATGTCTGAAGATATATGCTGTCCACATAATTGAAAACAGGTGCTGCTAAAGAAGCCGCCACCAAAATCAGCTGCACTGCTGTGTTCATCTGAAAAAAGCAAAACAGGGAACTGTGAGCAACATGAAGTACAGTGCAAGAAATACCAATGTACACTTTTATTACTGCTTTAAGGATTAGTCTACATAAAGAAATTTTATTTAGAAACCTTCTGAAAATGAAGCATCTTACTCTCTCAAAATTAGCATGTGCTCTGACAGAGTATAGTCGAAAACCTTTCAGGATCTATGTATAGTTGGCACTATTTTGAAACTGTACTCAGGAGTAGTGGTAAATTATCCCTACCCTCCAAATCACACAATTCCCCAGGTACCCAGGAGTTATCTTTTGTAATGAGTTATTGCTCTTACCTTGCTGATGAATGTTGGTTTTAATTGTGCAGTAGCATAACAGGGGTTAAAATACCTACTCAGTGTTCTCTGTTGGGGGAGAAAAGAGGAAAAAAAATGCAGCTCTTGTACATTCAATCTGATATACTTGTTCACATGATAAAGAAAAGGCAACTGTAGCACTGAAGAATTACACTGCTCTTTGGTAAGATCTATTATTACACATCACACACAAGAAAAAAGTTATCAGTAGCTCTTGACTTATCTTTACAAACCATATTTTATTAAAACACTGCTCTGCTCAGAAATCTATTTGGTAAAAGAACAAGCATTACATCTTACAACCATCAAGTCTCAAGATGACAAAACTCTTAGCAACAACTTTGCTACTAATTAAGCTCCTTAATTTCTTTTTTGTTATGATTACAGGTTTTCAAAAGTGTGCACTCACCGGTGGAGAAAGAGTTTTGTACCGCACGTAAAAAACAGCGGCAATGAGCGCTGCATCCCTCAGGATGATCATGGAAGTCAGGGGAACTGCAAGACCAAGCCAACACCAGCCAGTGAAAAACTGTGTCCATGACTAAAGGCAAAACACAACCAAAAGAGCAGAGAATTGGAAGCACTTGCTAACCACTTCCAAATTCTCCTGAATGAGTTCTGTGCATCACTGAGGATGTTTAACGTGACTCCTGAAAGGGTTTAAGCTGAAGTCTTAAAACAATACAGTCCATGAAAAACAATTTTATAGAGCTACTAACTACTACTGCTTTAAAGAAAGAGCACTTAAAAGTGGCAGTACCTGCCCTTTTGTATGTGGCAGCACTTGCTTTCTGTGGGGTCCCTTTGGAAGTGTTTAATGGGAGCAAAGAGCAACTGGCAAAGCAAGAATTCTAAGAGATACACAGTTTTCCTTCTAGAAACACAAGAAATGTTGCTACACATAAACTGACCTTCTTTACCACATCTAGAGCACACAGCTGGCATTTCCTCACCTGGGATAAGATTTGCACAAGTTAGGCTCACGTAGAGCACGCTGATGAGGATTTTATCCGCCAGGGGATCGAGAGCACTTCCCAGTGCTGATTTCTGGTTAGCCCAGTTCCGTGCAATAAATCCGTCCAACTAGGAAAACCAAAATTCAATAGCTCTCTGTTAGAAGAGCATGAACCAAAACAGCCTGCGTTCGCTACCTTAGAGAGATATTTAATGAATGACATCAGGTAAAACAGAGAGTTTAACCAGGACAAAATGTGATACCTCTTAGCTGATACTTGTATCATTTAACAGACCACCAGGTGCACAAGCACTGAGTGGCCAATGCCCACCTGGGGCTGGTCAGGGAGCCCTGACATTCCCATTTCCTCCATTAGCATTAAGTCCCCTTCAGGCACCTGCAAATTCCCTTTGCAGCACCACAAAGGATATATACAGCATTCCTAGAAACCAACAAATCTAAATATAAATGTGTTTTATCCATTTGCATTCTATACCGGAGTCTGTTTCAATGCATGGCCCCGGGATCCCCGTGAGCCCAGTGTTCCCAAAGCCTTTCCAAACCGATGCAGACCCACCAGATCTGTCACGCCAGCCAGGACAAAGACACCGAGTGCAACGTTGAAATTCTCTTCAACAATCAAATAGCCTAAAACCGGCGCCAGACCCATTCTCGCCATGGACAGGATATTTGGGATGGTCCAGGGGTTTTCATACTGCAAAGTAAGAAATTAAAAAAACTTCAGGGCAGGAACGCAAACCCCGCCTTGACACGTAACAGAGTTGTAATCGCGACAAATACCTTTTCCACTTAACTAGCCAGAAAGCCTGGAAAGTTCTTGGAAGCAGCCTGCTGCTTTCGCAAGGCACACAGCCTTGACCTGCTAAACATTAACTTCGCCTTCAAGAGGCGGGCACCGCGTCACGAGAGCCCCGAGGAGGAGCCCGCCTCGGGGTTTCGGCTGCGACCCCCAGCTCGCCCGCCCCGTCCCCGCCGCCCCTCACGTACCAGCTCGGCGTAGGGCCCGGCCGCGCCG
>VZRH01006254.1:192842-218489 GCA_013397555.1 Urocynchramus pylzowi
GGCCGGGTCGGAAGGCCAGTGCCGGGAGAGTGCCGGCCCGGTGCTTTCTCACCGCTTTCCTGCCGCATTCCGCCTACCTGCGGCCCAGGCTCTCCCCCAGCGGCCCCCGGGCGCGGACAGCGGTGTCCATGGCGGCCCTGTGGGCGGCTGCCCGCGCTCATCCCACTCCTCCTCACGGCGGGGCCGCGCCGTTCTCGGACAAGCCCTTGAGGAAGGAAGGGGACGGTTTGCTTTATCTAAGAGACTTCTCCGAGAGCGCAAGCGGCCTCTGGTGCTCGGTGCTTGCTTCTGGGCCTCGCTTGCCCTCGTTTACTTTGTTTTAAGGACAAACGGGAGTGAGTTCCCTTTTCCAGGTGCAGTGTTTGGTTTGCTCCTGAGGCACTGTACTGAGCCAAAATCAGTCTCTAACACCTTCTTCCAATTAGCTGATAGAGCAGACCCTGCCCCTTAAGAGTCCCCATGTAGAACTATAATTTTGTACTTAAAGCATTTCATCTGGCTGACCAGTTTTCAGTTTCAAGTATATTTGGTCCCTGATGTCCCTTAAATTAGAGGGTGAGGTGCTAAGTTTCAGTAATTCTGCTATTTTTCATCTATACATCTTACCTGAGAAATGAAAGAGAAGAATCAGCACTGCAGTCCTGGTTTTTTAAAGTATGTTTTCTTTAGGGAGGGCATGTTGGTGTTTGGAGTTTTTTAATTCTTACACTGAAAGCTTCCCAGCTGTCATTTCATTGCACCAGGCCATGATTGGGATTTCATCAAAGTTAGGAAACATTCAGCACCTCACCCGCGCCAGGAACAGTTACACAGAAACAAACAGAAACTGTTGCTGTTACAGATCACGTAATGACCATTAAACAGCCTTGAACAAATAATATTTCTCATATATAAAGTTCAATGGAAGTCAAAATCCAATCCCTGCTTTACAAATTAAATATTGTAATAAGGATATTTTATTAAATCACACTTGGATTTAAAATAATACCTTGGCTTCAAAGACCACGTTTCAAAGCAGAAAATCAAGTCAATTTCAGTAAAGTGTCATTAGTTAACAGCTATACAAAAACTGTGTTGTCACAACCTTCTGGAAACATTTCTGGACTTTAAATGAACTACAGTGCTGAAAGTACAGCTCATAGCATCCTCTCATGAAAGATTTCTGGGCTGGAATTTGTGGCTCCAGCATCTCTTTGAGAAGTCAAGTCCCTTGTGGCACTGTAACAGTATAAAAACACACCTTCCCTCCTGGAGGATGAAGAGATCCCTTGTGGAACAGAGAGCTGTAGGATGAGCCAGGCAGCAATACCACGTGCCAGTCTGTCCTGCTGCAGCTTTCCAGTTTAATTTTCTGCAGGGGAATCTCCAGCCCAGCAAACCCCAGTGCTGTGGCAGGTGCAGCTCAGCTCAGGATGTGCCTCCCTGCTGCAGGTCCCGCAGTCCAGGGGGACAATCATCCCAAGGAAGTTCATCACAGTGACTCTTCTCATATGGTCTGGAGCTGATAAACTCTTGAACCTTTCTTCAAAAGATAACCCTGATCATTTAGGGATCCAATAAAGCTTTCAAAATCAGATACCTGGGGAAAAAAAGACAAAAATATCAAATTGGAGAATGACATCTTACCTGATGTAAAGCAACATAAACCATTTGAAAGAACTTAGTGAAATAAAGTGGGCTAAGAATAGCTCAGTTTCCTGGGCAAACTCTTCATCTACCAGGAGGTCTCATACCATCAGCTCTCCTGTTTTGTGCTTTACTTACACGGTTTTTACTGCAGTGTTACACAGGAGCAGCATTCTTCCCTTTATGACATGAAGAAAGGATGCAGCTACATGTGTATAAATTCCAGTTCTGAAACAGAAGTATCTACCACAAAAAAGCATGATTTCTACAACTCTCCCTGATTTCCAGGTATAAAACTTTGAACAGGCCAAAATATTCTATATATGAAGGGAGAATTATATTCTATAATTCTCCCTTCATATAGTAGGGAGAATATCTATATCTATAATTTTCTAAAAAATATTCCATATATGAAGGGAGAATTAGAGTTAATTAAATTCACTTTAATAAGTAATTGATGGAGCAAAAAGTAGAGTTAGCTATCAATATCAATAGTTCTGTTTGGCTGAAGCCCCCACATTTGTACAGAATGCAAATCAATGACAGGGCAGAATACATTTGTGGCCCGGGGTCCTAGATGATGTTCCTTCCAACATACAACTTCAGGATGTCTGAAGCAGGAATGAAAACCTGAAAGGCATATTTAATCCAGAGGAGGTGATGCGGAAACATCGCTGCACTGCTGAAATAGAGCACAGACACCACAAATCTAAACTTGGGAACAAAAAGAGCTGTGTCTTCTGGGGAGGTAGGAGTGCAGCACTGAAACCACCACTGCCTTTCACAGATCAAACCAGGATCTTGCTCAGAACCAGCCTCATCAGTCAAATCAGCCCTCACCAGTGCAAACAGCTGTGGGGTGAGCGAAGCTCAGAGACACTCCAGGAGCTCTGCTCAGCCTAGCAGCAGCACAGTGACTATTCCTGCCGTTCCAGAGGTGCCTTTGCTGCTCTCCCTTTGCAGGAATAGCCGTGGGTGTGGCCCGGCAGCGTGTGGCTGAGGAGGAGGAGCTCACCCGCAGATGCAGCTCGCTGGCAATGCGGCGCAGCTGCTGCAGGTCGAAGAGGTTGTTGTAGGTGCTCTCTGCAACGCTGCTCAGGGCAGACACGAAGCGCTTGGCCTGCGAGCGATGGCTCATCCCGGAGCCGTGCTGGGAGCGCTCGAAGTCCAGCTTCCCAAACTCATCCGAGTAGGTGCCCAGCATGCTTCAAACACGTTACAGAAAGAGATCAAAGGCACATAGAAAAACACCCCCTCTCAGGTCACTCTCTAGGGAACTCATACTAAGCATTCATCCAAATCACTTTTAAACTTTAATTGTTCACCTGCACCGGAGTAATCACAGGGGAGCAAAACCCTTCAGCAGAGCCTCAGGTGTGCGTTACTGCGCCCAGACACACAGGTCCACTGTGACCACACAACTCACAAGCCTAAGCAGTTGTATTTGACTTAGGGCTGCTAGCAGCTTTTAAAGAGCAGCTAACAAATCCAAATAGTAGTATCATGGGCCTGAGCTTGATAAAGTGATTTCTTCACTGTGTTTGAATATGTAAAGAAAAGAAGTTTCAAATGAATAGCACTGTGATGCTTTATTTATTTTTAAAGCAGTGTTTTCTATTACCTGTATTTCATTATCTCTATTACATCCTCAGCATCTTCCTTGGTAGATTTCTCTCTTAATTCCAGCCTTGATCGTGCCTAACAACAGAAAAAAAAAATAAAAACCAGAAAGGTTTAAAATATAACTGGTGAGAAAAAGGGCTACAATCACTCGACAAGGGTTACAAGCACAAACTTTAGGAGCAGAGATAGAACCTAAGCCTACAAGATTAGAGGCAGATTTTTTATTTTTTGTTAGTGTATCAATGTAACCTTCTGCATACTTGCACTTTTAGGCTGTGGCTTTTTAGCAGTGTAGCCTCGTGAAGCAGCAGATTACAAATAATGTCGTCAAGGCAGTGTTAGGGAGAACAGAAGCAGCCTAGGTTCAAGGTGGGCAGCAGGTTGTTCCATCCTGCACCTATTTTTTCTCCTTTTGGGAAATGTGATAGATTCTCTTTCCATCTCCTTAAGGGTGTTTTGCTTTATAAGAAGTTTTAAGGAACAGTACCTCTTAAGCACTTCTAAGCCTCTTGCATTCTCACTTTTTTTTAACAAAACAGAAAAAGCATAGGGATGAATAAGCTGTAAAAAATTATAGGATTTGGGTAGTACCTTAGGAATAACCCCTTTGCTTTCAATCCCTTAAGCATTCCAGCTTGCATTTACCTCTGTCAGTCGAATCAGGGACTCCAGCTGCCTCGTGGTGATGGGGGTGCTGTCTGCTCCTTGGTTCTGTTTCCGGAGCTCAAGGTAGAATTCCTGGAGGACTTGTGCAGCCTCTGGAGATAAGCTTGGGTGCACGTACTGCCGAGCATATCCCACGTACTTCCTCAGCAGCTGATGGGGAATGGCATCAAAGTTTTCTCCTGTTGAGATCTAGCACCATTACAAAGAGTTAGATTTCTGTCTGTCAGAACTCAATACAATAAAAATTTTAATGTCAAATCATCATCTTTATGCTTTATCTGGTTCAGTCAGCACTATAAGGGCTTTGGTGCTTTGTATATGAATGGTGTACTTCAAGTCCCCACGTTATGCTCAGACATGGAAACACACACACTTGGCCATTTCACAAAAAGCAGCCAAGGGTTCTCATCTGCAATGATAGGAAGCGCCAAATAGAATTCGTTATAAAGTTAAACCCCTTCTCAAAAAGAGAAAATCCCAATTCCCACAGCTCCAGAGAAGACTAAACCATCACTGCTGATATCCTGTTTCCAAAAGTGCAGGAGTTTACCTCCAGTAGGAGTAATTCTCCCAAGACCTGGCATTTGACAATATCAGTTCTCAAAGCCATCACTGAAGTCTAATGGAAACATGCTTCCTCTCCTATACTTCCCAAATCCATGGAGCTGCAGATGCCCAAGGATTTGCTTCCACACTGCTTTATGTGGATTCACCACTCCATCGCAGATCATGTTATACCAAATGATTACACTTCTGTAGCTCCTTATTGAAGGCCAACACAGCCAATATGCTTTAGAGCATCCCACTCAGCAGCCCCAGGACAAGCCCCACCTTCAGCCTCTCGAGCAGGGGTCGGTCTGAGGTGGCCTGGAGGACGGAGTGCTCCTGGGAGCCGGCCCGGGTCCCCGGGGCGCTGCTGCAGGCGGCGCGCCGGCCGGCCCGCATGGCCATCACGTGCTCGGACAGCAGGTGGTCATGGTCCTCGTTGGGTGTGTCCAGCAGGATGAACACTAGATCAAACCTTGACAGCAGAGCACTCCCCATTCTGCAGGAAACACAAGGGACTTGGAGGGCTTGCAGAAGTGGAAAAATTGAACAACTCTGTTCCACTTCAAACACAGGTAGAAGATTCTGTCCTGCTCATTCAGAATAAAGTACAACACGAATTTCTCTCTCAAAAGCCACTAAAGATTATTAAAGTTTGTGTTTGCAGTCCAAAATTCTAGAAAGCAATTGTACACAAGCTACAAGACTGCCAGCAGCATCTACTCCTGAATGTTAATTATAAAAGTAGCATTGCAGAAAGTGCTCACTTTAGGTTCTCAGACACTGTTTTGGCTTTGTTATAATGGCCTCCAACAGGGTTTGCTGCAGCAATAATGGATGTCCGAGCTGGAAGACTGCAGACAATGCCAGCCTTGGCCAGGCTGATGCTCTGCTGTTCCATGGCTTCCAACAAAGCCTGGTGCTGGTTTCCCATCTTATCAAATTCATCTATTCCACAAATTCCTGCAAGCAATTAAAACAGGACAAAGACTTATCAGACAATACATTAATTGAAGGACAAGCTGTCCCACAATCCAGTGCTACATCAGAATTCCAACTTAGAACCCTAGGGACTGCAGGATACATTGGAAAATCTCCATTTAAGCCAGCTTTGTTTTCATTCCATGGTAATGCAACCAAACCACTATGAACTCAGCCTGACTTGGGGATGCAGCATTTTGGTGACTCATTAAGATGATGAAACAAGCTTTTTAAAAATAGAAAACATTATTTCTAAAGTGAGTCTTTTTTCAAAACTAATAAAAGTCCTCAGCTGACATCAAGTCAGATCCCTGAACAAAAAAATCCTAGTTCTTTGACACAGTAAGTCTGGTATAGGAACTGCAGAACTGAAGTTTCCCTACCCTCTAGGAAAGCAAGAGCTGCCCCCAGAGAAGCCACTGGAGAAGCTCAGAACTTCCCATGGTATGAAAGCCCAGTATCATACTTCAAATAGACATTTTTAGTCCACAGTTAAGCGAGCACTTTGGCTTAGCTGAGACTCAGCAGCACACACACTCCTGTCCCTCACACATGGCTACACAGAACCTGTGGCATTCCATGGATTACCTTGATCTCCAAGCACTAAGGCACCAGCTTCCAAGGCAAAATCTCCAGAAGTGCCATCTCTGGAGAGTGTAACAGTCAGGCCAGAGCTGGTGGAAGTATTACCACAAACATACACACCTCGAGGAGCGATGTTACACACTGCCTAGAAGAGAAACAAATACTTTTTCCCTCCCCAAAGTGAAGAATTTCATAAGCCTCATTGTAGAGAACCAATTCAAAGTAAACTCAAATTTGTTTCTTTCTGCTGAATATGGCCCAACAGTAAAGCTCTAACTTCTTGCAACTCCAAGACACCTACCTCTGCAAAGCAGTAGCAGTAACTTTTCTTGGGTGGCATTATTTTTTTAAGTAACAATGTGAAAAAACAAATCTGTTACTCTATGCTGGTGAGTCCCCACTCAAAAAAGAATAATTTAAAAATTTTGTTTGTTAAGATGCTTGCATGCAAATCCATCACTTTGGCTAAGTGCAAGTCATATTCTAACACAACAGGTCCATGTTAGAAGGACTTTTTAAAGAAGGTCTAGGTGAATTCTGTCCCTCTTGCACTTCCCCGTAACCATGCAAAAAGACATGGAATTTAAAAATCACTCAGTTTAAGGAAAAAAAAAATCTATTACTAATTATCATAGCCATGCAGAAATACCTACTGAAATCAAAACCCAAACACAGCATCAGGTCCCTTTCCCAAAAAGCCAAGATCTGTGCTAGCAACATACAAATAGGGTAAGGAATGGAAGTAAACCTCACAGAAGGAGAGTCACAGGGTATTTGAAGTTGCATTTGTTCAAAGATTAATTACTTCATTTCACAATGGACCAGCTAAATGAAGACAGGAAGGAGTGAACCTCCTCAATGGGGAAAAGGGCTGGTGACAAGAACTGTATAAGGGCAGGACAGCAAGCCTGTAAGCCTGTCCTTGAAAGCCCATGGGCCTGCCCAAGGATACCTGCTTTGGTGTTTTAACAGGCTCCCTGGATGGCAGGAGAGCCCTTTGGACACTCTCCTATCCTTGATGCATCCTACATGAAAAGACAGCTCCAGCCAGGCTCAGTCAACCCTTTGGTCTCAGCACAGTTATCCTACCATGGTTGCAAGTCAAGATAACAAGGAAATAGAGGAAAACAGAAAATAGTAATAAAGGAAACCATACTTGCAACATTTGACTTTTTCCTAATCCTGGATCTCCAACAACCAGAACATGAGGATCTCCTCGCACTGGGATTCTGTTCTTGTCATCCACAAACTTCTGACATCCTCCAAACAAGGCCAGGGCCAAACCTGCCTTCACAATCTGTTGTGGTAGAGGCCAACACTGCTAAGTATTCCATCGTGGTGACCAACACTGACAGCTCCCTAGAATTGGCTGCAATCACCTTTCCTTCTGGATCACTGCACTTAAGGGTATAGGGCTGCCCTCCCCTGACACCAAGAGAGACTGTGAGGCACAGCCACCTGTAAAAACAGTCCCTGCCCCCTCCCCCTGTGCCAGATAAGCTTTGTGAATCCTTTAGGAGTTGAGTGTGGCATAAACATTTCAAACTGGAATTAGAGTTCCAGTAGAGTTTTTAAATGACTTACCTCGTGGCCATAGATTGCAGGACAAAGAGAGCTGAAAAACAAAGCACAAGGTAACATAAGTGGAAGATAAATAATGTATTACCATAAATAACCACTTGTCCTTTCTCATCACAGAACACCTCAATAGACATAAAACTTTTTGGGTAGCTGTTGCCAGACTTCCAACAGAAATCAGCAGCATCAAATTTCTTCAAATTTTTGGATAACCAGAAATGACTGAAACAAGAAAAGCTTTTCACCTGAGTCCCCACAAAGGAGAACCAGCTTCCCAGTGGTATCTGCACCTATTCTTGTCTTAATCAAGTAACTACCTGTAACCCTCCTTTTAAAGTGCTGGTTTTGTGTTCTTTGACTCCACTGGGAGGGCCTGAGGGACACCCCAGGTAGAAGAGTACTTTTCAGACTGAACTGAGGGTCTTTCACACCCTCTACTCAGTTCTTGCATCTCTTTCCTCTGCTGTAGAAGACTGGAGGACAGAATGGTACTTGTAAGTTGAATTTACATGGTGAGAAACAAAATTAACTAATTGCTTTTTTAGACCTAGAGCTTTCTGTCTAACGTTAAACTAGAACACTGGTAACTTCTTGTATCCCCAAACTCCTCCCAAAATCCCAACATTCCCACTGCAATACTTTCACTCCCTCCCGAGTCCCTTGCCCACAGCAAGTTTGTTAGATCTCTGTGGTTTCTACTGCATGAGGCTCAGACATTTCACAGCTTTAGGATGAGCTGTCACATTTGTCTGAAGGTGGTCACACGGATTCATGTCTAATCCTAGACCCAGTCTAGGTCTGATACAACTTACTTCACAATGAGCCTGAACAGATTTTCCTCAGCTTGAATTTCTTGGATACCATAGAGGTCTTTAAGGGAAAACTCCATGAACGATCTCTGAAAGGTCTCATCAAAATTCTTCAGTTTTTGTCCTTTACTGTTGCTGACAGAGTTTGCCTCAATGTACAGTAAGAACATACACTTGTCATTCTTATTTTTAGAAGCTCCTATTAGAAAAATTGAGAAAGGATGATGGAACATTTCTTCTGTCAATAAGCACTCATATTATCTACAAATGGCATAGAGTAAGTCAGAAACATGTACATGTACAGCCATGTTCATATTTAAGTACTGAACATCTACACTTTGTAAAATTGATGCAAAATAAGTTTCTAGTTACATTTGTTCTTTTAAGTTCCCTCCACTTATGTACACAATAAATATTTTCCTGAAATTGAGGATACATGTCTAGAGAGAATTTTGTCCCAGAATAGATAAATTTTTCCAGGGATTTTAAATTATTACATTATTGTCGTCAAAGAAAAGTTGAATATAAAATGTTTCCACTCAGTATTTTGGGGAAAAAAAAGATGCATGGTGCAGAAGCATTAAACTTGTAGAGTAGTAATTACTCAGTAATTATCAATTAATAATTAATCGTTTTCTATATAGATTGACTACTGATCAGAGAATGAAGCCTCAGAGTAAAACAGTCTTGCAGTTATCTGCAGTGTATTCTTTCAGAGCAGTGCACAACATATTTCTTCACTTTGGGAAAGAAAAAGGGTTGAAAAATTTCTCTAGGGAGACTAAACTAAGATAACTCTCCTTCACAACAGTGCTACAGTTCTCCTAATGTCTGAAGGAGATACTAAAGGGAAAACGTTAAGCCAATAATGCCCTAAAATAACTCTTCATCGTAGAAGTTTGGCAACTTCCAAAGAAATTTACACTTTGTGGACTTATGGCACCAAGAGCTCCAGTTAAGGGGAGTGACTGTTGCTGTTCTTGTGTAAGCACTACCAAAAACCCCACAGCAGGAAAAAGTTCTCAGATGCTGCCCTTCACCTTCCTCAGTGCTCGCCACCTTCACCACGCCTGTGACTGTGACCATGTCCCCTGGGACACAGCTGTCCACGAGATCCTGGAGCAGCTCACATTCGATGGTGCGTGGGATCCGTCCCGCTTCCCGCTGCTCGTCTGACATGAGCTCCTGCACCCTGCAACACACGAGGGGAGCTGGACACCACCTCCCAGGGCAGTTGCAGCACACACCACCTGCAGTTCTGGGCATCTTCTTCGGGTCACGCTTCACTGAATGGGTGTGAACCACGCAGAAAACCCAGAAATGCTGTAACTATGAACTCCGAGACGAAATTCAGATTTTCTACCACTGATGAGCATGTTCATGTAGAAATAAGTACAGTACATAAAGTAAAAGGGACCCATATTAAAAAAAAATTAAGAGCTCAGACATTATAGCCCCCATGAATTCTTAAAAGGTATTCCAACCCTGGAAAAGCCCAAGGAATTTCTCAGACCATAACAAGAAGAGCAGCTGGCCCTCTGGTTGAGAGAGTTGCAGCTCTGGCTCTGTACCTGGAGCTCTGAGATTCCCTGGAAGCCGAGCCAAGCTTTACCGAAAAAGCTGCGATGAACAGCGCCCTCTGGAGCTGCTAACAACAGCACGAGTTTTTACATGAGTATCATTTCAAACTAAGATTTTGAACCCTCCAGTTCTCTTCCAGCTCATTCAGGTCAAGTGGCACAGCTGACCAATATTACCTAATAGGGTTTTTCTAGCTGACTTACAGCTCGTTAAAGGGAATAATGAAATCATAGATGCAATTAGAAATTACTGAGAAAAGCAGCAAAGAGCACAAACTGAGCATCTCTCTAAGAGCTCTGTAAGAGCAGAAGGAATTTCCAGGAAACTATTACAGGGTGGGTTACAAAGTATATCAGTACTTGGATAAAACAACTGCTTTGTGATACAAATGTTGGAGAGTGATTGCTGTAAAAGAGTAAGATTATTAAAATCACAAAGTATAACACGGTTTGAGCCATCCTGTCACTTTTTGAGGGTCCTGTCACATCCCATTTTTGTGCTTACTTGACAGACTGCCAGTCCACTGTGGTGGTTAGAGGAGAGCTCCTGTCAGCTGTGAAGGACCGGCCCCGGCACTCGGGAACAAGGCACTGCAACAACAGGAATTCTGATTCATTCCCAGCCTTTTTTAAAGTCCTATGGTGAAATTGTCTTATTTGATAAAAAAAAAAAAAAAGGAAAGTGAAGCAATAAAATTCCATGAAAAAAAGCCAGTTTAATTAGGGCTACAAAATTAGGAATTACATAATTAATGAGGATCTATCAAGCACAGACATGTGAACTCTGACTCACAGCTGTTAGAGCAAACACAGCAGAACTGTGTGATCCCCTCAGTGAACTGGTTTGAGAATAACCAGGCACTGTCCTATGTCCAATGACTTCTTAAGTCCAGATAATAAAAGGTTAAATTAAAATAGAAAGTTCTTAAAAAACCAAACAACGTAAGCATAGAAAACCACCACAGTAAGGTGGAAGGATCTTTTTAAACACAACTGGTAAAATGGAAATTAAAAGAGATAATATTTTTCCAGATTTCAGGGAATTTCTATGTATTTTTTGTCACATATCCTGTTCCAGCAGCACACATTTTTTACAAGTAACAAGGGTCTGAAGTAAGAAAAGTTGCATGGTACGTTTAATTATTTTTCAATGTGTCAGTTGTTTAACATAGCTTTAAAGACTTTCTGGTTTTCCCTTTTTTTTAACACCTGCTGGTCTGCTTTTTGTGAAAACACAACAAAAAGCATGATGTTCAATGGTTTTGGCTTACCTTGGTGGGAAGGGTGTACTTCCCATCAGGGAGAGGAACACCCTGCACATCCCCACAGGCAGCACAGACGAAGGCCAGGTTGGTGCACAGGGGTTTGATGTTGCTGACCCTCACCACGGTGCCACGCAGAGCGATGTACTTGCCGTAGCAATTGGCCCTCACGTTTTTCAGCTGGGTTAGAGGCTCATAGTTGTACACCCTGCATTAGCACACAGAAAACGAGGACAAAAATAACCCCCAAACCCATCCAAACATAAAGAGACAAACAAAAAAATCCTACTCCCAACTAAAAAGGGTAAGATCCAGAAAAAAAAACGCTTAGAAGTATTTTTTCGGCAGACCCATGGTACAGTCTTTGATTCTTGCTCTAGAAAGCAGCAGAACATTCAATATTCTTCACATGAATCAACCTCAACAGCCTCAAACAGTGCAGTTTGTTTATCCAGTGACACCTCTGGCCTAGCAATAAGATCATCCATAACTGTCTCTTTCCATAGTTTCAGATGAAGCCTGGAATTTAGACTTGCGACACAGAAGGATCAAAGTTTTATTATGGCTCTGCCACCACCAGCAGGGAATTAAAAACAAAAATAAAAAAGAAAATAATTTTTAAAAGGTAATTTGAACTCCAATAGAGCTTACACACCCAGTTCCCTCAGACCCTTGAAGTGTGAGATACCATTACTTCTGATAAAGGAAAAGTTCCAAGACTTGTTTCATTAAAAACTTCTCCAGACAACAGAAATTTAAATGATCCTGCTTTTAATCAATACATGTTTTATAGTTGTTTTACTTATAAGCCACTTCTCTACATACAAGCTTTTCTAGTTCAAGCTGTTTGTTCAGCTTATAAGGAGGTTTCATTTCCCTTTTTTTCTTCACAAGGACATGAAGTCATAGTGAAGAGAAAAATCAGAACACAGAGTGTTCCTCTGTGAAAAGCTTCACAGAGCCCAGTTTTCCCTTAAACACATAAGCCATGCACGGACACTAGCAAGAATTAGCCAGGAAGCAAACAGCTCTTCCTTGGGAAAAAAGAGCTGCCCAGCAGCCCTTACCTGGCATGGATGAGAGGCACGTTTATGATGGGCTCCCCATGCAGGGGCAATCCTTCCTGCACCTGCAGCTCTGCCGCGTGTCTCTCCAGGTCCTTGGTGAGCACCTGCGTGGAACAGGAATCAGACACCCAGAGGAATTAGAACTCCCAACAGGGAGACACACAGAACTACATTTAGTTTTAGCCAACTGCTCCAATCGTGAATAAGAAAAATGCACCAAGACCAAAGCAACTTCAGAATGTGATTTTGTGGGTCATACAGGAAGGGGAGAGATTGAAGGATTTGAGTTTTAAACAAACAGTAATTTTTCCTAAGAAAGAAAAACATAGAGATTACGTGGGGTTCATAACATAATTGCGTCTAAGTGTCACTGACTCTTTTTTGTTGTGAGGGTTCTGCTTCCATGTATCAGAACCCCGTGCTTACCTGATGAATTGCCAGACCCATACACTGCAGTATTTTCTGAGGCATGTCCCTTAGTTCAGCAGATATATTTGGTATCGATTTAGTCATCTCTCTGTCCTGGATTAACTCTTTATAATCCACGAGAATGCTTCCTTTTCTTTCTATTTCATCCTGGGAAACATCACAAATGATAAAATACACTTCAAATTAGAAGGGAAACATTCAAATAACGTCCCAAATGTTTCAGGTCTCTGATGGAGGTTACTTTTGATGGGAAAAAAACCACTAAAAATCTGTAGTGTTCTTGTATCAACAAAAGGTTGATACGTTTGGCTTTGTTTTTTACCTTGTCATAAAGCTCAATGCGCTGCATGAAAAACTTTTCAAAGGCTTGAGTCTTCTGGACAAAAGGAGACTTGTCATTGTAAACTAATTAGAAACACACCACGTTAGTGACAAAAATAATTATTTCCACTTCACAAAATACATAAACAGGTAATTTTTGTTCCATTGTTTTTCTGCTTTGCAAAACCAAGGAAGATGATAGATCTCCACAGTATCCCAGTAATGATCGCAAATGTTACAGTATATCACAAGAGTGGAATCTTTATTGTACTTATGTTTTTATATATGAAATTTTGGTTGTTCTATATTGAACTTATAATTCTACAAACACTACATGAAATCAATTCTAGAAAAAAATTAACTTAAATACTTGCTACATGTAATTTTGGTTTAAAGATACCTTCAGAGAAATAAAGTTTCCAGCCCTTATAGGGAATAAATTGGTCCATCGTTGATTGGACTAGGCGAGATTTTGCTGGAGGAAGAAAAAAAAAATAACGTGGATTGAAAGAATACGGATAGTGAAATTTTGCAAGTTTTATTCTCAATGATTCTTTTGACCACGGGAGACAAACAGCTGTAATTGCCTAGCACAGTGCGTTAAAAGAAAAGCGTTGTGGCTTCAGGAAGCAAGTAGAAGCACAGGGGCTAGCTCACCAGGTTCGGGCATCCTTTTGGGCTCCCCCTTCTGTCCTCTGCCTCGCCATCCTCCTCCTCCTCGCCATCCGCCTCGCCACCCCTGGAAGCCTCTGCCCCGGGCGCATCCCCTGCCTCTGAGTTCCCGGCTCATCTCCCGCTGCCGGCGCCAGTGCGGGGACGCGACAACAAACCGAGGCGAGGAAACAAATTTTACCAGAAGACACTTAATTTAAACCAGTGCTGTTTTCCAGAGAGGACCCCGCGGGAGGCAGGCCCTTTCTCCCGTACCACAGCGCCGGGGAAGGCGCGGAGCAGCCCGGCCGCGGAGCCCGGGGGCCCGGCACGAGCGGCGGCCATGGAGGGCGGCCAGAGCGCGCGCATCCGTGAGGGCGACTGCGCCGTGCTGAAGCGGGACGAGGTCTTCAAGGCGGTGTCGGTGCTGCGCCGCAGGTGAGCGCCGCGCCCGCGCCTCCCAGTGCCTCTCGGTGCCTCGGCCGAGGTTTGCGCCTTCCGCCCCCGCCATCCTCGGTGCGGCTGTGGCGGGCCCCGCTGGAGGGAAGGAGGTCCCTGTCCCGCCGCGCCAGGCAGGAATAGCGGCCCCGCGAGGCTCGTGTGACAGGCTGCGGGAAAGATTTTAATGTTTCCTCGTTCCCTATGGTAAAAAGCCCTCCCTTTAAGCCCGGAAGATCTCCTGGCCGCATTGCTGATAAGATTCTGGAAGAGATTTAAGAGGGTTTGGCGTTGCTGGTGTCAAAGTGGTGCCGGTTGAACCGGCCTGAACCGCGTGTGCTCGCCGTGGCACGCAATGTGTGTGAAGCGCTGATGAGGATTGTTAATTGCCCTGAGCGCGCTCAGCGGCGTTGGTGTGCAGGAGGATGCTGTCTAGTGCTGCTTTGGAGGTATCCTAGAGGATTCACGGGTGCCAGGAAAGGGCCCCGTTTCTGTCTCCCAGGCCAGCTGGCATAGCAAGAGAGCGCCTGCAGCCCAGCAGGGAATGCTGACATCGCCGGGCACAGCCTGGGCTCTTCCCCTGGCAGCAGACAGCTTTGTAGAGCAGTGTGTGGAAGTCAGTCTGATTCAGAGATTCAAAGGTACTATGCTTGAACGGGACTGGTTTGAAAATGGTGTCGTTCAGAATTAGTGATGAGTATAATTTGCATAATTAGGGCTCATATTGACAGGTTTTGGTTTGAATGTGAGTGTGGCATAGATCCTGATAGCTGTTTCATTTGCCAAGATTGGTATTTCCAGGGATAGCAACGCAGCCTTTGTTGGTCAGCCTGAAAGTTAAAGCCTTTGTGGATCCTGTTTTTAGTGAAGGAAGATAAAATGCACACTTGCCTTGGTGCAACCAAAATGAAAGGGATGGTAAATTTAAATTTTTTAAAATGAAACATTTCCGGAATTGCTGCATGTTTTCTTCACAGTCTTTTGGCAAATCTTATTTCCGAGGAGCTTTGCAAAATACAGGACCATGCTCCTCTTTTTGCTACTACTCTGCATGACCCAGCTTGGATTTAATGTATTTCTGGCTTTCTCTGTCAAAAAAATGATGCTGACAAGTGCCATAGCCTTATTTCATCTGTTATTTGAAAATTCTTTTGAACTGAAAAAAAACGTTCTTCCTATATGGTCTATTTAAGTTCTTTGTTCTTTTCCTGACCGGTTTCAGTTTAATGCGGGGTTTGTGATTAATTTCACTCTTTGTGCTTGTCCTGCTTTTCCTTGGGGATATAGATGAAAATGTCATGTATAAAGCTTAGGCTCAAGTATAGTGCATTTCAGATACAGTAAAAATAATGCTTTAAGTATTACTCACTTTTCTGTTACTTCAGAAAAATAATTTTTGAGAAGCAGTGGTTCTACCTGGATAACGCCATCGGACACATTTATGGAACTACGTTTGAAGTGACCAGTGGTGGAAACCTCCAGCCAAAGCAAGAGGTGGAAGAGACTAGCACAGGTATCCCAGAGGATTCACAGCTGGAAAAACTGTTTCAAATTAATTAGTTTCTTTGATGATACCAAAGAAATTGGGAAAGCTTTCTATTAATCATTTGTTAACTACATGCTGCTTAAATTCTTTCTGTCATAAAAGTGCATGGTTTTGTCTTGATCAGTGGTTTCACTAGTCCTGTAACAAATAATCTTTTTAATGTGGGAGAGAATTTGAACCTTAGTCTGGATGATTTTATTTACATTCAATTTTACCTCACATATTACATTTCCTTGCTTAGGCTGTACTTTGCAAGGCTGTGAAAAACGTGTGTTTAACCACAAGAAATCTGCTTTCTGTGACACTAAAATCATGTGTTTCTCCCACTTATTTGGAGCTAGATTTTACAAATCTATATCCTTTTCCTTTAGAAACAAAGGAAGCAGGGACAGATAATCGTAACATAGTTGACGATGGGAAGTCTCAAAAACTGACTCATGATGACATAAAGGCTTTGAAGGACAAGGGTATTAAAGGACAGGTAAAAATAAGGTTTTGGTGTAATTTCTGTGCTACCTTGATGGTTATATTTTAGTTTCTGATAAAGGATATTCTTTTTATCTGTGCATAGATTTCAGTGCTTTTTCTTTGTTTATCTGGTCAAGTCTTTTTTTTTTTTTTTTGGTTTTACAAAAATGCTAAAGCTGCTTTCAGAGAAAACTTTATGTAAGGTTGGCAACTTTGTCAGAGGAGAGTAAAGAATAAATTTTTGTGGCATCAGGAGTCATAACAGATAAAAAAGTAAAGCTCACATAATCACCATTTAGTTTTGCTTGTGTATAAGGTTCAAAATACTATTTCTGCATTACAGAGGTATTAAAATTGTGCAATAATTAAACTGTCAAAGGTGTAGGAAAAGATTATGGCCAAGCAATGAAGTTTTATCAAATGACACTGTGCCACAAATGTACCACCACTGTGCCTGCCACACAGGGGTGATGCTGGTGCTTTATCTGTACCTGGAAAACTGAGAGTATTCCCAATAGATCAGTTCTGTTCTGTTAGAAAAGGGGTTGGTATTTAAGCCTGCACCTTTCATAAAGTGAGGGATCTTCAAGCTGTCTTAAATTGTTACTAAAGCATTGCAGCCAATTCTGTTCTGCAGATGCTGTCAGGCACAATTGTCTCTGCTCTTTGGTTTACCCTTTCTAATAAAACCAGGAAATTGCTCATGCTTACCTCAAGTTCATCTCCTGTTTGCATCTTGCTCTTTGGAGCAGTTTTTCTGCTTTTGCCTGCTGGGTCCAAGGAGTTTGGAATGGTTCTTCTGTTTCCATGGCTGTGCTGCTGGTTGTGTTATCTCTTGATTGGTGGAGGAGAATGTGCTAATCAGGCTGACGGCTTTGATGGTTTTTCTTTTCACTATCCATGGCAGAAGATCCCTCTGACTTTCCTGTGTGTCCTCAGCAAGGCTGTGCCACTCATCTCCTGTGCTTTTATTAACTCTGCTTTCTGGGCTGTAACTGAATGTTCATTTTAAGCTACATTAGCAGCAATAGATATTATTCCTCCCTAAATGTCTGTTAAAATCTGAATTCCTGTTTGTGAACGGCTTGTCTTGGTGATTCAGGACACTTCCTTGTTTCTTCACTGTAGATTTTACTGGAATATAAAAAAAACCCCTACAAAACAACATAAACGACCAGGCACTGCATTTATTTTTTTCCTAGAATAAAGCAAAAAGGAAAGAGATTCTGTTTCAAATCATTAATAACACATATTAAGTGTTTGAAGGAATAATGGCCTGGAAAGCACAAAAGGAAGTGAGAAATACTTGCACCACTCTATTATTTGAGCAGGTTTTTAAAGCACGAGGGGAGCTGCAGTGTCCAAGTTGAAAATACTCCTTTTTTCAGTTGTCCCCTCTATGTTTAATAGAACTCATAGTTTTAGCAGTTAAACTACTTGGATCACAGAACCCAAAATAGCAGCATTTTTGTTCTTGTGTTGCTGGCATGGAGACAAACCCCAAGCAAGGAGAGTCCTGTTGGATTAGTTTGGTTTTGCTGGAGGTCCTAGTGATCCCTCCAGCTGGAATCTGAAAGCATGAGAAAGAGTTGGGTTGGCAAAGGGTGGGGATTAGAACAGGGAAACCAAGAAACCAAAACTGGAATTCTGGGGAGGCCTGGGAGCTAGAGAAGGAAAAAAATCAGGAGGAGTGTTGCAGGAAGTAATAAATGCTAAGGAGTTGGACATTGTGCAAGGAGTTGGTACAGTAGTATGGCAAAATTTGTGAGACTGAAAAAATTATTGGAGTGAGGGAGATGTCTGGTGATTAACCAGAGCAGAGGAGGGTTGGAACTACACGAAACAAGGAAAAAAGGTACCCTCAGAGATGCTGGAATCAGAGAGACCCAAAGAGGGAGTTGGATTAAACGAAATATTACTGAATATTCCAGGATAAGCATTTTTATTTCTATGATTTATATGCAAAACTATGTGATTAAATTCCTACACGTAGTCAGTGTAATGCCTCACTGGTCCTGTTGGTTAACAGAGATTGACTTTGCCATTAGTTTCAGGAGAAGTTCATGGTATATATGCCTCCACTGGAAGAAAATATTTTCAGTGCTTGTTTAAAAAAAATACTGTCTGTGAAATGAATGAGAAATAAATGCAAGCTGTAACAAAAATGAATTGTCTCTTCCAAGGAAATAGTTCAACAGTTAATAGAGAACAGTACAACATTCAGAGACAAAACAGAATTTGCTCAAGATAAATACATAAAGAAGAAGAAAAAAAAGTAAGTGAATTTTAAAATGTGAAAAATACTTGGTAATACCCTGAATTGTTGAGATTAAAATAAGACCATTACTATGTTTTTTTTCAGATATGAGGCAGTTATTACAATTGTGAAACCATCCACTCGCATCCTTTCAACCATGTATTATGCAAGAGAACCTGGAAAAATTAAGTGAGTTTTCATTTTGTTTCTCTTTTTAAATGGTAACAGAAAGACACTTTGATACTTTTTAACTACCTGCAGTATACCAAAGTATGCAGTACTCCCCCTTCTTCTCTTTCCCTTGAACATAAAGATTGTGGTTTAATGAAAGATAACATGATACTGAAAATTAATTAATGTGGCAAACAGGAGAACTCTTTTGCACACAGCACCAGAATTCACCATTTCCCTACCAACACCACCTTGCTAATTGCCCACAGAGACAGAAGTTCTTTCATTTTCAAAGGTACCACTTGCCTGCTTTGCCTGGTGGCCAAACATCTCTTTTTTCTGCCTCAGTGACGCAATAACCAGCCACTTACCACAGGCAAGAATTGTTGTCTTTAACATGTCAGGGATTCAAAATCCTCACATCTCCAGATTTTAAAAAGCTGTGGGTAACATTGGGGTTGGAGTCAGATGGGGCCATGACTACAGGGATCTAGCCCAGTTTGATTTTCACTCACCTCACCTGATAGATACATTAATAGTGGACTGATACATTTTTTAAATGAAGGAACAGTAGATCTAAGATGCTGGGATTTAAAATCTTCAAATACATGTTATTTAAGGCTTCTCAAACCTTTTTCCTTCTCCTTCCCACATCTCTGCACTTGGCAGCTTTTTACTGTTGAAGATGAGTTATAATTTCTGTAGCTTTCACTGAAGTCTCTTCAGTGCTTGTGCTGGGTTTTGGTCCTGGGTTACAGGTGATGCTGGCTCCTACAAAACAGGTGAAAACCACAAGGGATTCATTGTTGGATCAGGAAATGCATCCATACCACTTGTTCTTTACAAAGCTGACATGCCAGAGAAAAAACAAAAGGTTGAAAAAATACTTTCTCTGACTGGTGCAGCACAAGATGTCCACTTTGCTACGGGCACCCTACTGCATATCCTGCTTTCCCTTTTCCTGGCTGATTTCTTGTTGGTTCCGGTTCTAGTTTTTCATTATCAGATGTATAATTATAAGTTTCTGTGTGGTGACTCTGAAGGTCACTGATGCTTTTTTTGGCAAGCTCCTGGGCTAGTAGGCAAGCTGGTGTTTGTTGAATGCCTCTTGTCTTGCAGCCACCTGAGATACGACACCCTGGCTCAGATGCTGACTTTGGGAAACATCCATGCTGGCACCAAGATGATTGTCATGGAAACGTGTGCAGGCCTGTTGCTGGGGGCTGTGATGGAGAGAATGGGGGGTGAGCTGCACCAAGGGGGATGGAAATGCACACCTGTGGGACACTGCTGAAAGCAGCACTCCCAAATGCTTCCTCAGCTTTTGAAATCTGGTCTTACCACCACCAGGATTCAAGGAAAAACTTGGTTTTCCATTGGGAAAAGTTTTTGCATCAGTTGGATTTATTTTTCAGTACTTTAAAAAAAAAAAAAAACAAACCCATTAAAAATTGAGAATTAGATTTTACATAATTATTTATATAATTTATTTGTATTAAATTTATAGCCTTGTATGTAGATCTTTTTTAGTTCCTCTCAGCATAATGATATGGAGTTCAGAAAAAGCTGTAAGGAGATTCTTCCCAGACACCTGGAAGTCCAGGAAAGTGAATGGCAGAAAACAGGAATGGTGCCACTGAAATTCTGACAGCACTGGAAGTGTTGCAGTTCCTCTTGTTCACTACACCAGATTTAGTGTGTGTTGTGAAAGTATGTGACATTTCCTTCAGCATATTCTAGGAGAAGTTTGATTTGTCTTTCAAACTCAGTTCTCAGTCACATTGTCCACACGAGGTGGAGGTGACAGTTATATTCCAGAAGCCTGGAAAGGCAGGAAATGATGTGATGTGCACACAGATATGCTGTCTGTTGTCTGGGAAGCACACAGGCAGTGCTGCTACAGATTGGTTCTTTGGCCAATACTTATTTACTTCTTGAAGTAAATAAGATGCAATATCAGTTAACTATTGAGAAGTTATTTTTTGTGTGTTTAGCATCTCACAGCTCTTCCTTTAGGGCCTGGATATTGAAGAAATTCTTTGCCTAATAAAGCTCTTTAAATTAACTTTTGGGTTTTATCCAAGCAACTCTATAAATAAGTAACGGAAACTGTACAATTTTGCCTTTTAATTATTTATTAAATTAGCTTTTTCTAGCAATTTGTCACTGCTTATATGAGCTAATAGCTCATATATTAAAAGAAAGAAGCTAATATTAGCTTCTGAGCTAATCCTAAATACATGTTTAATACACAAATATTCCATGAGTTACCTTGTCCTTTTGCATTTCAGTAACTGTTGTGCTCTCAGTAAAGGTTGTTAAATTTGATGGTTTGATTAAGAGCAGGCAATTTACTTCCTTTTTCTTAAATGGACCCTTCATTTAAGCATGTTAGAAAGAATTTTAAATTTTTAAGAATTCTGGCTTTCCGATGTGTTTTGATTGTTTCCCTCCCACAGGCTATGGATCCATCATTCAGATGTACACAGGAGGGGGACCTGTTAGAGCTGCCACCAGTTGTTTTGGATTTCCCAAACATTTTTTTGATAATCTCCATGAATTTCCTCTCAGCAAAGTGCAGAGTCTCCTGTCTGGGACATTCAGTACAGAGACTCTGCCTGCAGACCCTGAGGAGAATGCAATGGTGGAAGAGGAAAGCAATGGATTGAGTGAGGAGAAACAGACTTCCCTGCAGGAAACAGAGGAGGAACCTGCTACTGAAGCACCTATGGAGATCAATCCAACAGAAGAGCAAGACACAATGGACATTAATGCTGAAGATGTAGAGTTTAAAGAGAACAAAGAAAAAGAAAATAAAGAAAATGTAAGAATATTGATTGTGGCTGTTCCAGTTTCACAACGTCTGTGGACATAAAATTGTGCTGTCTGAATCAGCCCTGCTGAAATGCAGCTTAGTCAGGTGTTTAAGTGGAACTCTGGAAGTTGTCTTTTGTCTTACATTAAGATTCAAAAACTGAAAATGCAGTCCAGGCAATAATGATTTGATAAATAATGACCAACAGATAAAGTGCCAGCTGTTTGTTTTGTTGTTCAAAGGTTCGGGAAAAGCAAATAAAACAGTGGGAGAGAAGGAAAAAGCTGAAAGAAGCTGCTGCTTTGCTGAGAGAGAAGAATGCTGATGGGTGAGTCTGCTTAGAGCTGTAATAGTTTGGGAATGGCATTCCCAGTTTAGTGCTCCCACTGCAGCACCCCAGGCTGTGGGGGCCATGGGGTGGAGCAGAGAACTGGGGGCACACAAGGCACTGGTTGAGATTTTTTCTTTCATTTAAATGGCTTGAAATGATCTAAAAGTCAACTAAATGTGAGCAAATATTAAAAATGAAAAAAATCTATCCAAATAAAAACAGAACCCAGGTAGAATCTAATTCAAATTGACTCCCAAAAAATAACAGGATTCTCATTAGCAAAGTAGAATCTGAGGTTTTAAGTTCATTAAAGTGGAACTAAATTTGTTGTTCTGGGGTTTTTTTTTGGTCAGTTTGTTTTTAGAAACTCATTTCCTTTTTACACAGGAAAAAAACCACATAACTTTATTTTACCTGTTTTACCCAGGATCAGTTATTCCCAAGGAACAATTTAGCACAAAGATGTATATCATAATTTTAAAACAAATACATTCAATATAGTCCTAGAACTTGAGCTCCAAAATAGTGTAAGAGCATTTGGTGAATGTGACTTTTTCACCGTGCTATTTGCAAATGCTGAAGTGATTGAAGTTAACCAGGTAACATTAATTCAATTAATTTAATAACATTAATATTTTTTTTTCTTCCAAATAATATTGGTTCACTGGAAATGAAGCTGTTCTGCTTGGATAAATTTTACTGCACATTTACTGGTTATTTTCAAATGCTTGTGTATAATTTTTGGGATTTATGACTATGAAATGTTTTAACTCATGCTCATTCATATACCTCACATAGCATATTTAAGTGGTAGAATTTATAAACATGCAGAACCAGGTAATTCTGTGTTCTCTGAAGCAGTGAAATGGTCAAGGAGGTTTGTAAAAAGCTCTGCAGGTCGTGTGGCTGTGACCATGGAGCTGCCTGAATAGTGGCAGTGTTTGGGTCTGGTTTCACTGCTGTTTGCTGCACCATCACTGTAATTAATGTCTGTGCATGATCTGGCAAAGGCAAAATTAATATTTGACTTCACTTGTCCTTTCCTTCCATGTAAAACAGCACATTCAGTTGTTGATTGAGTTCAAGGAGGCCTGTTTAGTATTTGTCACTTGTTTATTTGTTTTCAATCACTTTTATCCTCCTTTTGTCCTTTGTAATGCATGAAAGCTCTTAACAAATGACATTCCTGAAGGGATGAGTGATTCCTGGCTTTAGGAAGACAGAGTTTATGGTGCCTGAGAGCCCTGTCCCACAGGGCTCAGCCCTGATCCCCTTTCTTCAGTCATCTGCCTTTTATAGCCACTACTCCTTGAGATCAGGAACCACAGAAAACTTGGCATGGAATAAGGAAATGCTTCAAATTAATGACTAGAAACAGACAGGGAAAATAAGGGTTCGGGGATTTTTTGCAGGAGAGAAACAGGGAAAGGATAGGGAAAAAGGTGGTTAGCATTAGAGGTGGGGAGAAAGGTGAGACTAACTGGCAGAGTAAAGAAAAGCTGTTTATTAGGTGAAAGTACCAACTTTAGGTACCTGAATTTAACAGTATTTATTACTGAGTGTTGAAGATACCATTCCAGTTAAATTTCTGCTTTCTTTCTGTGCTGCTGTGTGGTAAAACACTGCTTGTCCTGAATCTGTTGGTTCAATTCCTTTGATGAGAGTTGAGGTCTGATGTTAGGCCAGAGGGGAAAAAGGAAGATGTTGATTGGGTATTTGGTATTCTTTTAAAGAAGACTTTAGAGACAGACTATTCCATTTTCCTGACACTATGGAAGCAGAAATTTGTTCCTAGACACTCCAAATGTTTGGAATTAGACTATCTCCCTCCCTCTGCCCCTTCCTGTTCCCCCCTCACCCACTGCATCCATTTTGTGCCTGGCCAGGCTCCCTGCTGGCAGCAATCTGTGCTGCCATATGGAAGAGCAGCATTTGGTTTTGCCCAGTCTCTCAGGCCTCACTTCCCTTCCTGGAGTCTGGCAGAGCCCTGTCAGTGCCAGTGCAGCATTCCAAGGCTGGGATGAGTCTTTCCTGTACGGCCCGCTTGGTTCAGGATGGAGCACAATTCATTTGAGGTTTGCATTAGAAGTAAATGGTCTGCAAGGCCATGGCTGGCAAACAACCAAAGTGGGAACAGTTGAGAAAGAATTATCTCACTTTCTTATCTCTGTTGTATTTATAAAATTGAACATCAATTTTTACCTCCCTTTTGCCAGGCAAGTTGAACTCTGCTCCAGTGCTGCACATTCCCCTGGAGAACCAATGTTAATTGATGGGGAATCTCAGTAGTGTCTTTACACTGTGAAGGAGTTTAATTAGCCCCTTCTTTCTGCACAAGCACAACTTAGTAGCTAATTAACTAATTATCAACCATTTCTTGCAGTGTAGTTCAGCAGTGATTTTTTGGATTAAAACTGGAAATAGTGGTAGAGAATCTCAACCATCTGTAGATCCAAGTTATCGTGTGATGTTAAAATGAGGATGGAGAAAAAAATACGAAGCCTTTAGGTTGTCAAGGACATAGTTTCTTTTTACAAGGTTTTTAGTCGTGCCTATTAAGGATTTGTTCTCTCTTTAAATATTCTTTTTATCTAAAACTGTTAAATGAAGACTACTCAGTCTAAAGAGTTACGACTAAGGTTACATTCTAAGCAACATTTGGCAGTCACAAAACTTAAATTGTATTTGGAAAATGGTGTTGGGGCAGAGCAAGCAAAATGAAGTTTCTTAGATTGTAAGAATTATTGTGGAGCCTGACACAGCTGGAGTGCTCCTGCAGTGCATTTCATATTCTGCACTTTGGGGAGCAATGCTTCAGCCTCTTAATTACACCAGTAGGAAGTAATGATTTGTTTTTACATTTGGGGAGTTGTCAGAGCAATGAAAACATGCTGATGAGACACTTCTAAGCTGTAATTGATTGCTGTGGCAAGTAGGAGGAAATGTCACTAGGTGAGTAGGTTGCAGAAGCAGAAAACTAATGTGCATGAAACTTTTTTTGCAGCCTAATTGTAGCCAGCAAGTTTCATCCCACACCCTTGTTACTTTCTTTATTGGAATTTGTTGCTCCTTCGAGGCCTTTTGTTGTCTACTGCCAATATAAAGAGGTAAATCAGGATGTTACTTCAGCTGTTACTGTTACAGTTCAAGCGTGGTGCAGGTCTGCTGTGTAACCTCCTCTTTGGTTTTTCTAAGCCATTATTAGAATGTTACACAAAACTGAGAGAAAGAGGTGGAGTCATCAACCTGAAACTGTCTGAAACCTGGCTACGGAACTACCAGGTAAGGATGGCAGTAGGGGGCTGCCAAAACCATAGGAATTCTGGCGAGCAAAACATTCCCTGAAAACAGGGGGGAGCTTGGACTGACTGAAACAATGAGCTCAGGCATTTGCTCTACACAAGAGCAGTGGCTGTTCTGAAGAGCTTCAATGCTTCACTGTCACCATTTCAATGGAAAGACTTTGCTTTCTTGCATTTTATTAAACATTTGCTGAAATATTTGTAGGAGAGTGACAGGGTTAATAATTCCTAGATGTCCACACAAGGTGGGCCTGACCAGGGCTCCTGTGTGCAGGTGCAGTGAGAACAGCACTGCAGTGTCTTGGACACAGGTAAAACCTCTGACACCTGCAGGGACAGTTGGGGCAAGGAGAAGATACAGCTGCAGGGACAGTCCTTACACAGAGATGTGCTGTAGCTGCAGAAAGGTGACAGGGACAGAACTAGAAATCACAGAATCCCTTCAGGCTGGTTTGTGCAGCACCTGTGGTTTCTTGCAGAGTACCTCACTTCTGAGCACATCATGGCACTTTCATGGGCCTCAAACCTTGGCTTTATAATATGTTTGGTTTTTTTTTAATATATAGATGTAGATATTTATTATATATATATATAT
>VZRH01006256.1:3340-15316 GCA_013397555.1 Urocynchramus pylzowi
TTTTTTTTTTTTTGTGAAAGGGGTGCGAGATGAGTATGACTTAAATTACAATGTTGAATTTTGATTGTCCACACTAGAAAGTCACCACATTAAGGGAAAACTGTTGTGTTCATGATGGAAATACTCAGACAGTCATGTGCTCAACAGCCCTTCCTCAGACACAGGTCTTGGGTTGGCACCTGTGGCTGATCTCTGGCTCCTGACTGCAGACTTTGCAATAATCTACATCTTCGGGATGGCTATGGGAAGGAACAACTAATCCAGCTGTCAGAAACCGCTCCCCCCCCCGCTCAGTATTTCGAAAGAAAGTTTTCAGGCAGCTCTAATGAAAAATCAGAAATCCCCACGAGCCTCCTTTGGCTGCCACCTCCCCGCCCCCGCCCGGCTGCTTTCCTCGGGAGAGCTCGCCGTCTTACGATCATTAATTAATTAACTCCTCGCACACTTGAGCTGCTAGCTGCGAGGTGAGGCAAGGATTTCTGGATAGCTTTCCTCCTGCCTGAGCGCAGCCGTCCTTGCGGAGAGCAGTGAACCCGTGCACCCGGCTGCGGGCAGCAGAGCCCGCGGCCCCGGGCCCGGCTGCGGCTGCGGCTGCAGCTGCAGCTGCAGCTGCTGCAGAACCGCACAGCACGGTCGAGCCAAGGCAGCACGGCAGCAGTGATGGGGAAATGTGAGTATGTGCTCGGGAACCCGGAGACGACTGATGCACCCGCGGGAGTTTGTTTACGTTCAGTGCCTTCCTCCTGTTAGGAAATGTGGATGGGCTTTTTCTAAATTGGCTGAGATTCCCAGCAAAGCTATTTTACTTTAAAAGTTAAGCTCTCTGTAATAGCAGAACTGCATTCAGAAGGATCAGCAGCATAAGCGCTCATCAAAGCATTTTATTGTACTGTTAGCACTCCGAGGAAACACCTAATATGATTTTCGTTTGCATTTTCCCACAGATATGATTCAATTATGCTCAGTCTCAGTTAAAGCAAAGCAAATGTTGAGCAGGGATAGGGAAGCACAACGCAGTGCACATAAGCACTACACAAACTAAAGCCTGTTCTCCTCCTCCTGGCTTCCCACAGATCCTTCACATCTCTGCTCCCAAATGCACAGGACTGTCATAAGAATAAATGCATGAAGGCTGCATGTCCTGAGCTGCAGTGGTAGGTAGAACCATAACACAGGGCAAATGCCTAGCCAGATTTACAGAAAAAAAATTGCATAGAATTGTTCATAAGAGAGAAGCTTGGCTCATTTAGCTTCAAACAACATCTAAGTGAGTTGTTCACCAATTCCTCCTGAGGCACAAGGACCTTGCTGACCAAACACAAGCCTGCCTCTGAACCAGCCATCCATATTCCCAGGTGTCAAAGTCAGGAACTGGGGTCTGGCAGTTGTGGTCCAATACTGAGTTCATCATGCTCTGCACAAACACACAGCAAGGATATGAGCACTGACATAAATATGCTCCTATTTCTACTGGGTTGACACTGGGCTGCCAGTGACAGACACCAGGGGTAACCCTGCAAACCCAGGGACCAGCACAGGAGGATGCTCTAGGTGGGAGGCAGCCTGATGGTTTTAGTGCTGTGCTTAGCAGCAGTTTGGGTAAAAATGTTAAATTCACCCCAATTTTTAAAGTCTGATTCAGTATAGAAAAGTTTCTTCAGATTGAACAACAAATAATGTTTTAATAACCAATCCTTTTTTTGTGGTCAGTCACCAGCCTCTGTATTTACCCCATATATCCCCCCTATCTACTCAACTCTGCTCTTAACTTTTCCTGTGGGATTTTAAATCTGCACTTGGAAATATTATTTTACTGTCTTTATTTTCCACCTTCCTTTCCTTTCTCCTGTAATCAATGCCATAGATCAAACATTGGAATGCTTCATGGAGCTGTCGTGAAACCAAAAGCCCTCTGGCTTAGGAGTCTTCCTCAGCAAGCTTTGTCAGCTCCCCTAGTTCCAGGGAAGTAAAGCTGGGTTGAGTCAACAGCACAGCTTGTGACAGCACAAAGCATCCATCTCTGGGGATAAACAAGTTATTTGCATGCTTTTTCACTCTTCACCATCGTGCTTTCCAGCCACTGTAAATAGTAAAACAAAGCCCCGCTTCATCTTGCTGGCCAGAGGCCTCCATCTTCTGAGGGTGCAATGGCAAACAACAGGCAAGTGAATTCTCTCCCAAATATAAACAAAACAATGATTCAACCCAGTTGTTTTGGGTTTTTTTCCCCACATGGGTGTACAAATTAGGCTGCCAGATTAGGAAAGTATAAATATTATGTGGGTACATCTCTGTGTGCAGCACCTGCAGCTGTGTTTGCAGGAAGCTGGAGCTCTCACACCCCCAGGAGTGGGACCTCTTCCCTGACCAGGTCAGAGTTGGAAATACTCACAGTGCCATGACAGCTGAAGGACTTGCTAACAAACACAGTGCTGCTTGCATCCATGTTTTCAAAATCAAACACCTTAAATGCACTTTCAGGCTTCAATCTCTGGCTGTGACAGCCCAGCTCCTGCCCCAGGGCACAGTCCCTGGTACTGCCTGCCAGCTGGGAGCACTCCAGGGCTGGGGTGCACAGCCAACAAATGCTGCCCTTCCAGGAATGCTGCAGAGACAGTCTGTGTGCACACATCCCATTCAAGCACAGACTTTCTGCCTGAGCAGCACCTGTTTAGGTATTGTTCCTTAAGGCCAAGAGTTCATTAAATTCAACCATTAATATTTCTAAAATGAAGTTTGTAATTTTCTGTCTGTTCAGTTCCTTCGTTTTAGATCCTGAAGATAGAAAGGGCCTTCTATTCTTCCCTACTGCAATATTAACCCCAAGAAAGAGCAGAAACCAGAAGGAGCCTGGAAGAACGTGACCCTCGATGGCCTCAGAAACATCAAATGTCCTCCAAAACCTCTTCCAATATCAGTCAGATTTGCAGCCTGAACCTGAATAAAATAAAATCCCTCTGTACCATGTAGGAGGAACTTCAGCTGGCCAAAGAGAGGGGAAGGAAAAGGTCCACATTTCTGCAGCTGTGTTTGCTAGGTAGCTTTGTTAATGATAATTTAATCCATAGCCCCACTGGTCTGGCTGTGTCTGGTGGCACTGAGTGCCCCTTCAAAAGCTGCTGTCTCATTGCAGGCCTCAGACTCTCCAGTTTTCCAGCTGGTTGCAGTGAGGACAACCTGCCCTTCCATAGCTCCAGGGGAGGCAGAGGAAGGGCCCAAAGTCCTGCCCAAGAGGCAGGAGGGAGCACACTTGTGCTGCTTCTTGTCAGCAGGGCAGCAGCTCCTATAAAAGCATCCTGACAAATTAGTGTCTCTGGCCTTTCATTGCCTCTCAAAGTGTGACAGCAGTGGCATCCTGCACCAAGGAGAGGGGGTGAAAGGTGCAGACCTTTGGATTAGGTACACCTAAACCTCTCCCTCATGGTGAGCTCCATGAAGAAGATCAAAAGGCTTCTGACCTCAAAGCCAGGCATCACCGGAAAGAGAAAAAAAAAAGACAACTTTCTAAACAAATTCAAAGTCAAACTACTGGTGGCAGAACACACTGCTCTCTGCCTACCCTATTTCAAGGCTTGGCTGCGAGTCAGTGGCGTTAGAGCTGCAGCCAGCTGTGCCTGTCCAAGTGGATCCCTGGGGAACCCCAAGCCTGGTCACTTTCTGCCCACGCCTCTGCAGTGTCCTGACCTCTGTGAGAGAGGCTAGATGCTACACACTGAAAGTCACGGCTGAGTCTCCCCAAAAAACTGCACCTTCTCCCAAGCTGCCCAGCCCAGCTAGTGTGGCTCCCCTTCTCCTCCCCAGGCAAAGGCAGCATTCCTAAGGGCAGCTGCCAAGGGAACCTCCTGCATCCATAACACAAGAGCTTCACTCTCCTTCCTCAACAACCTCGGCCAAAAATGCTGTGCCTTGACCAAGCCCCAGCAACAGCAACTGTGTCAGCCCCAAACCATGGACAGATGTTAATCACCCTAACACTGAAATACAAGACCAGAAACAGTCCCTGTTAAATATGGGGCTGTTTCTGAGGGAAGGCACACGAGCAGGATCGGCTCATCTCACTGTGATGGCCCTGTCACCAGAAACATCACTGAGTCCAGACAGACTTCAGGTGATGAAAACTGTAATGCAGCACAAGAAGTTTTGACCTTCAATTCTCCTTTTGCTGAGATACATCACTGTATTCTCACAGCTTGAGCAGTCCCTTTGCTGGATCCATTTGTGATGTGTCATGTTTTTGCCCCAACTCCATTTCCTTCCTTCCAAAGCACTAAAATTTGCTTATGACTCAACCTCAATAAAACACACAGCAAAGACCATCAAAATGTACGTGCAATGCAGGGGTAAACTTCATAGGCTACATTCTTTAGGCTAGAATCTCCACTGCCCTTTATTTCCCCTCAAAAAGAATATTAACTCGCACTAGGTCTTGGTGCAAAGTAAATCTACCAGCAAAAGAGAAGTTTTAAAGGGAATCTATCTCCATGTGATAAATAAAGTGGTAGATGGGGCTGCAGAGGCTGTGATAGCCCTGAAGAGCCCACGCTCCCAAGTCTGTACAGAACATAGAGCATCAGAGCTCCGCAACCATCCTCTGCCTGAACCGAGATCCCACCAGCTCCGAAGAAATCACTTGCTGAGGAGTGTGGGTGGAAAGCAGAGAAGGAAGCCATGGGGATTTTTTCTAGTTTAGCATTCATAAATTTGAAAAGAGCATTTCAGGCAAAGCCTCGTTTATTCTAAATGAAGATGGAGAGGCTGTGGATTCTCTCTGTTGGTGTTTGAGAACTGGCCCCAGGGTCTACCTGGTTGTGAGCCAGAGCTCTTCAAGTACTCTTGACACAGAATGGCATTGAAGAGCTTTGCTCTTTACAGCAGTGCAGGAGAAGGGAGTAGGGAGGTAACTCTGGGCAGGTACATGGCATTATCTGTCCTGTACAGGGGTGGAGACTGAGACACAGCACCCTGTATTAATCCACCAGTTTCAAAAGTCTCTCATGATATGCATTTGAAATCTGATCCTAAATTCCTTGAAGTTATGCTTTTCACTGAATTTAATGGAATTCCACAGAGTTTCTAATCTCTCTGGTTTCTTTTTAAGCAGTCGCTTGCTTTCCAGGCACCCCATGCTCTATAGCAACAATAAAGCTTCTAAGTGTCCAAGCACAAGAACATAGTGAAGGGAAATAAAGGGAAATTATAAACCCCCCCCAAAAAAAACCCCAAAAAAACCCAAAAAACCCCCCCAAAAAAACCCACCAAACAAATAATTCTAATTTCTGATAATAAATAAAAAATATGGCCTCTTTGCATTGATTCACTTCTAGGGATTGACTCCAGACAGACAAAAAGTATCTTTAAAGTACATGGAATCTATTTTTTACAGATGGAAAAACGTCCATAAAAAAATCTCTTCTTTAAAGTTTCAGTACGACATGTGGCACTGAACTTGAGGGTTACTTTAGACATGCTTTCAGGCAGCAATACCCTTGTGTAACACCAAGTGAGCTGAGGATAATTGTAACGAGGCAGCCTCTATAGCACCAGCTTTCCTTTCCTATCAGCAATCCTGCAGGATGCTGGTAACGCAGCTCAATTATGTAAGAAAAAACCACTGATTTTTGGGAAAAACTTTAGAGAGTGGTGCTCCACTGGAATAACAGGTGCAGTTCAGCACCTGTTGTACAGCTCAGAACTCATATCTGTGTCTGAAACAGAAAAATCACAACTGAACAATGCATTTCAGGCACTGCAGTAACCTGCTCTCAGGTCTAGGGGGAACAGGGGAGCACTTCTCAAAATGAGGATAATAAACCACCCTGCAAACCCTCATTCCAGCTGTGAATTCAGACTTGCTCAGATTTACACCAGCTGAGATTCTGGCCCAAAGACTGGCAGAAAATGAGCTATCAGTGACAACAGATGGAAGGGCAGGACAAGGGCAGGGCTGAAAGAGCTTTTCAGAGCAATTCTTTTTCTTTCCTGCAAAAGCTGTAGTGTAGATCTTCAGTAAAGGTCCTTTGACTCCTGTTGAGCTCTGCTGATCAGAACAAAGATGTGACCCTTTCTTAAGGCCATCTTGTATCCATGGTTTAATGTGACAAAAGTCTGCCAGAGGCAGGATAACCAGTCTTTGTTTCCTTTTTTTTTTTTTTTTCCCCTTTCCCTTGCTTATTGCTTATGGCTTAGTTTGCCATAGTTAAGCTTAGTTAAATTTACTGGAACCAGCATTTTACCCCACATGTTTTCTGTGATGAGAACCTGGTTTCTTTTGCATTAAAACGTCATGAAATTTAAAAGTTTAATTAATGAGGAAGCTTTCCTGGTCTACCTCCATTTATAGAATTACCATCCTGTTTAGAGTTAGATAAACCAGGAACATCTCAATGTGTAAAGGCAAACCTGAGTATTTAATCCACCAGCTTCTGAAGTTTTTCCCGAGATCCTGGTGAGCTTCTCCGTGGCCAGCAGGTGACAGTCTCAGCAACAGAAACCCTGAGCACATCTCGAAGAGGGAATTGTTCAATCATCTGCAGGGATAGAAACGTGGTTTTTTGGTTTGTTTGTTTGTTTGTTTTTTGTTTTGGTTTTTTGGGTGTTTTTTGGGTGGGTTTTTTTTTGTTTGTTTTTGTTTTGTTTTGGTTTGGTTTTGGGTTTTGTGATTTTTGTTTGTTTTTGTTTTGGTTTTGGTGGTTGTGGGGTTTTTTGGGGTTTTTTTTGTTTTGTTTGTTTGCTTGTTGGTTGGGGTTTTTTGGTGTTTGGTTTTTTTTTTTGTTGTTGTTGTTGTTGTTTTGGTTTGGTTTGGGTTTTTTTGTTTTAGATACATAGATGGTCCACAACAGGGGCCAATATTTTTCACCAAAAATGCCACTAAAGAGGAAGGCCAGAAAAAATTCCAGGCGCGGTTCCCCACTTCCCTGAGGAGATATTACAGGTAAGGACATTAATGACACTGCATTCAAGAGGTGCCAGCACCATTCTTAGCAGCATTCAGAAAAAACTCTTTACATCTCAGCGTAGGTGTGAAACCAGCAGATGTAAATAAAAGCACTTATAAATCAAGCATTTATTTGAAGCATAAGTGCATTCAAGGGTGGCACAGTTACACTGGCTAATATCTTTAATGTGTTGAGGAGTGAACAGGATGTAGAGAATCTCTATGTGTATTGTAGGTGACTGTAACAATTCCCTGCAGCAGTCACCCTAAGAAACCTCACTGCACCTAGCATCATCCACACCTACACACCAGAAGGAAGCTCAAGGTTCTCAGCAGAAGTTGCTGTTCTTGGCCAGGGTCACTATCTCCCCAACACATTCAGTTTTAAGGAAGTTCTCTCATGCTCAAAACAGAAAGCCACAAATCATTTGCTTGATCAAATTCATTTTTATACAACTCGGACTTTGTCTGTGCAAAGGTCAAGTATAAACTTTTTAAATCCAAATGGTTTGGCCAGTTTGAGATTTATCCAGGCAGAGCCTCAGAGAGGCTATAGCATTAACTCAATATACCAGAGATATGCTGATTTAAATACCTATCTATGGTGGTTTTCCTTGTGAAATGAAGATTTGAAGGTGTGCAAATTACCAGTCACAAGGATTTTAATCCCATGCATGGTGTCACAGACCATCCTGATTCAAATTGTGTTTTAACTGTATTCTACCACTTGCATTAAATCATAAAACTTGTCCATGTTTCTCTACAGTTTAAAGAAAGCATTTATGCATTACTAGTGTGATAAAGGAATGTGTTGAGAAAACAAACAAATATCATATTGACTGCACTGTAAATCTCACCTGCATCACTGCTCCCTTGTCCTGGTGTTCAGAGCTGTGACTGTTAAGTGGAGGAGACTCACTGCCTTTCCTGTATGGCCAAACAAGGGATGGGGTGAACCACAGGACAGGTTGTATTTATTACCAAACAGAAAAGGAATTATTAGTAGGTGCACTGTTGCAAAAGTGTGTCCTTACCTTGGTTTGTTTAACCCAAGCTGAAAAAACAGGTATAATTTGGATTTGAATGAGGATGTGACATCCAACACTATGGCCATTTACTCACACTTTCCCTACTGAGAGCACCTTTCTTTTGTGCCATGGATAGAAGTTTTTCCAGATTATGTTTCTCTATAATGTTTCAATAATTCTTTCTTTCTCTGTCCTCCATGCATTCATCTTCTTCCTGACACTCATCTTTTTCTCCATAGTGATTTCAAGATTTTCCTTCTTTCATTTCCCCTTCTCCCCTTCTCCCCTTCTCCTCACTAACCACTGTGGAAAGCAGACTCTGCCCTGGGCAGTGCCAGGAGTGAGGTGTGAAACTCTCTGCAGTAACAGAGAAACCATCTCACGGTGGTCACAGAAATCTCATTGCCTCCTTGATGCTGCCAACCAATGGGAGCACCAGGATTTGTATCCTGCTTTGAGAAAAAGCAGGGCACGTATTAGGCAAACTAATCACGCTACAGGGATTTGTGTAATGAAAAGCACCTCTGCTTAGGGCTCAGAAATGGTGTTAATCAACCACACACCATTGCCAGGGGCAAATTCACCTGGTATCTCCTCTTGACAGAGTATTCTCCTCAGAGAATACTCTTCTGTCATATTCATTATTGCAGCATCTCAACCTCTAGGAGCAGATAGCAGAGCCTGGCCACCCCATGATGGCACTCAGTCTGTCTCAGGTGAATCTGAAGTGATTTACATAGGGCTGCCTTTTCCCTGTGCCTGCAGCCCTGTCTGTGCCTGGGGCCTCTACACGCTCCCTAATGCAAAGAAAGTAATGCAGACTTCATGATCGCTGTCATTTCCATGTGCCTACTGCTGATCTCTTAATGAAATATTCCACTTAAATTGCACTGGCACGAGCACAGTTCTGTGCTGGCAGGAGCTGCAAAACCGGAGTACCCAGTGAAAAGGTTCTGCAATACAAAGGAAAGGAGAGTAGTGAAACACTACTCTACTGTTTTTGTGCCTCCTGCAATAAACACAACACCTGCCAGGTTTTCTGAAGGGTAAGAAGAGAACAGAGGATGGAAATTGCCTTTATCTCAGGATGGGACATGGGAAAACCAGCTGAAATGAGGATGACAGTCTGTGGGGAAATGGATTTGGCATTCGTGGATGGGTGAGTGGTGGCTGTTCAGCGCTGCTGTAACAGCCTTGCTTCCTCCTGTCAAATCCTGCTGGGAGCACTGCTGCAGAAGAGAAACATTGGGAACATGCAGCACCACACAGACTCTTTGTTTACCTATTGTCACAAGCAGTAAACCAAATATTGGGTGGGGGGGAAGCTAAAAATCTGTTCAATGACCAAATGTGTGTTGTAGGAAATAGGAGGAGTAAAATTACTGAAAGCAGTGGGGTTTTCAAAAGTTGACTATATTGTACACAGTCTGAAATAAAGACAAATAGATACTGTATATGCTCTTCGCTATTCCAGAGATGAACAAAAGCATCGAGCTCACCTTTCTTTAGGCCGTCAGCTCTTGCAGAATTGCATGGCATAAGTGGAGGTCTCTAAATTTTGCCTCTGCTTTGGCCTTGCACACCTCACTCCTGCCCCTGAAGCACATCAACACATGAACACATGAAGCACTGATCACATGCAAGCAGATCCTGGTTACAGGCACTGCAGGGTCCCAGGAACTGATGTAGAAGTAGAGAGCACCATCTGAAATCAGGGAATTCACACAGTCTGCCTGGGTCACAGCACCCACTCCATTCTACTACCTGCTCTCTCACAATGAGGAAATGCTGAAGGTGTTGATGACTTTGTGGCTGACTGATAGAAATACTTTTCCCCTAAATAAAATCCTATTTTAAGTGCATATTTTTTCAAAGCTAACTAGGTGGAAAGTAATGCAACAGGAGCTGTGATTTAGTCCAGCTACTCTACCAAGCCCTCCTATAATTTCCTGGATGATTTGGAGTCCTGTCCTACACTTTTTCATGCTAACAATAAAAGCTGCTTCAGCAGGCAAGAAATCAGCCGTATTCAGTGCTGACCCACTAGTAATGGTTGAGAGGGGCATTATCTTCTCTGTTCTATCAGTACAAGGCAAATGAGGGAGGCAGTTTCCTTCAGGGAACCAGGGCTGTGTTAGAGACACAGGAAGAAGGGAACAATGCCCAAGATTTGCATTTGCTGAAGGGCTCAGCACATTGCTCCCCAGTGAGCCAGCCAAGACCAACAGCACATGAATCCTTGTGATTCATCCTTCCCCCTGGTCTACCTCTCTGTATCCAGCACGGCACAGAGAACTCTGTGTTGATTTATACACAAAAAGGTCTTTACTTGGTACTGTAGTATCTGGGTGCTTGGCTCAGGGTCCCAAGATGGAGCAGGGGTACAGACTGATCTGTTGAATCAGTATTTTCCACTTTTCTGCCAGACTGCTGGGTGACCTTGGGCAGTTTACAGCAACTTCACTTCTCACCACCTCAGTTTCTGTAAAATTATCCTGCTTAACTTTGAATGGAGTGTAGCTGTCAACTGATGCAAGGGAAGCGTATGTTGTTTACATGTGACTCAAATAAAACCAGTGCCTAAAACCTAAAAGCAGCAAGATAGAGAAATTGAGAAAGAACAGAGCAGAAATTTCACAGAAATGTGAAATTGTTCCTCTGTCTCAGCTTTTCTCCACCTGCTGCCCTTCCTAAACACAGGCAATTACAGTCCAAACCCACCATCCGATTTACTTCTTGTCAGCCACGCTGAGAAGTTCAGGTTACCCCCCAAGGCATCATAAATGACAGGTAAATAAGCCCACACATGTTAGGAAGAGTCTCTTTGAAGGTTTCAGTTCTGCTGTGCTGAAGAATGCACATTTTGGGGCAGATATTTCCCTTTGGAAGGCTCTTTATATGGGAACCTGGAAAGAAGGGCAGGTGTTCAGGAAGGACACATTGAAGGCACTCTCTGCTGCTGATGCCATGTCAGCTGTGCCTGCCCAGACTGATGTTAGTGGTTTAAGGGGAAGCATAACCCAGGGATGCACAACACGGTGAGGCTGCCAGTCATGGACGTGTCAGGCAGACGGACTCTAAGCTGTTGAAAAGGCTCATGAGTTTCTGCTGCTCATGAACATCATATATAGAAACTGTCTTTTCCTCCTACAAATAACTCATCCTGGAGTTTGTAGGAAGCCCTGTCTCAGGGCTGAACTGCAGAGAAGCTGAAAAGCAGGACACCAGCTGCCCATTAGGGGTAGGAGGCAGACACGGAGCAGTGCCCTGCACTGCCTTTACAGGACCTCCCGCTCTCGCAGGGGCTGATCCTGCGTGTGAAGTGTTACTTGCACCGTACACAGGCTCCCAACGTTTTCTCTTCCGAGTGTTTAGCTGTTTTCTCGGGCTGTGGCAGGTCGGAAGCTGCATCTGGAGAAGGTTTGAACGTATCCAGCCCCTTTCAAAACCCCCTTTGTCAGAGGGCTGAAAACCCCCTCACCTCTGCAGTCCCACACCTGGCCGTAGGTGTGTGCATGCCCAGCCAGCCTACCCGGGAGAGGCTTCCCAGTCCTTACTCTCGCACTCATTTGCCGAGACTGGAGCAGGCAGGAATACCCGTCCGTGTGCCTGCTCCTGCCCCGCGCTGTGTCCTGCCCTCATGTCACCTGAACACGTAGGGCTGCGCCCATGCCCGTGTACCCCTGTGCAATCCCGCGCTTCCAGCGCCGATACGTGCCCGGCTGCACACGCAGCGCGGGGTGCCGGGCTGCGTAGTGGGAGTTTGGGATGTGAGGATGTGGTAGCGTGTGTTTGAGTGTGTGTGTGTGTGAGCAGTGTATGTGAGCAGTGTGTGTGTATGTGTGTTTGAGTGTGTGTGTGGGCAGTGTGTGTGTGTGTTAAGTACGCGCCCGCGCCCTCGCCGTGCCCCCTCCCCGTGAGCTGGGCAGCTCCGCGCGGCTAGGGCGCCCCAGCGTTGTGGGGTGCCCCGTCCCTGTCCCCGGGGTACCCCTACCCCGCCGAGCCGACTCGAGC
>VZRH01006256.1:15850-71953 GCA_013397555.1 Urocynchramus pylzowi
CGGGAAAAAGAAACCGAAGAGAGAAATGAGCGAAGGCTGAAGCGGGATAGGTATCGTCGAGGAGGAGGAGGCTGCGGGCGGATTAAGGCGAGCGGAGGCAGCCGCGCACCGGCCGCACGGAGGGGCCGTTTGGCCTCGCACCGCGGTCGTACGCGGGGTAGTTGGAGCCAAGCCCGGCACCTCATCGCATTCCCCAGCGGAGCTCAAGGGCAGTGACAGGGAAGAGGCCGAGGGGGAAGAGCCTTTTGTTGGCTCCTGGCCGCCGCGGTCCGGTCCCGAGGCTGGCGGGGGCTCCGGCTGGGTGCGGGTGCGCAGCAGTTTCCTCTCTAGTTAATAAAAGCCCTGTCTCTGTGTTACCTCTCCGCAAAGCCACGCAGAGAGAGGATTTAGCACTTATGTGAACCCTTTGTTTACACCTGCCCTTAATGTTTATCCCAAGGCTAACAGGATTTCCTGCGTGCTGAACCCAAACACCTAGCTTGGTGATCAGCGCTAGTACCGAGTAGCTGTTTAACGGGGAAATTCTCTTACCAGCAGGGAATATCAGGGTTGAGGTGTTGTCTCGCGACATCAGGAGAAATCAGGTGACAGGTATAGCCATCTGCTAGAAGGTTATGACATGAATAGAAACATTCTGAGAATTAGCAAAGAAAATAAAAACGTTGATTACTGTAATTGATTGGTATTGCTTGTGAATTCAACACTAGGCACTATGGTCAAAAGTACCTAGGCACATGTGATACCCAGATTCTGACCAAAGGGAATTCAGCTCCTAGAAAATTAGAAAGATAGTTTCATAGTGTATTCAGCATCACAAAGTATTTCTAAATGAAAGCAGTATTTTTTCTACATGTCCTTTTTGGAGTGAGGTCTTGCCTTCTGTAACTGCAAGGCTGTAACAGAGCATGATGTGTATCTGATGCAGGGGCTGTCAAAATCTCTGCTGTATTTTTGCCTACAAAGCACAATTGCACTATTAATTATTATTCTGGAAATACACACGCCTCTTGAGTAGTCTGATCTCAACTTGGCTGTTGCTGCTCTGTTATCAGTCCTGGAGCTCATTCTTCAGTTCTGATCAAAAGCAGCTGGCAGAGATCCTGTGTTGTGATTAATTCCTCACTCACTCGCATCTCTCCACAACACTTTGTGATGGGGATGGTGTTCTTTTGGAAATTTCACAGTGAACCAGTCTTCTGCCTGTGTGGTTACTATTTGTGCTACTATTGCTTATATTTACTAGATTGTTTTTCTTCTCTGCCATTGAATGCATCTCCCTGTGTCAGTTGACTAACATTTGAACTCCAAGTGAAGGAGCAGATAATGCATCTCACCATGAATAGCCTAACCTTAACTATTTGCACGATTACACATTTATTCTGTATATATATTTTGTAGAAGCATACAGCCATGTCTTTTTGATCCCTTTGCAAGCTTTGGTCAGAAGACTTTAGCTACAGAAAGCCTCATTAATTTTTAACCATGACAACTTTTTGATGACAACTGTGAGATTTTCTCTTTCTGCTTAGTTGCTTGTAATTGTAGTTCATACCCGCTGGGGCAGCTTTGTGTCTGCAATTTCTGTAGTGACTCTATGCCAGATAATGTAATGAAGGGGACCTCATTCTGTAGAAGAGTGGAGTTGTTACAGCTGTCATTGAGAGCAGAATTTGAGCCAAAAATTGAGTACTGGTTTTGAAGCTGTCCTGCTAATTGTTTGCTGCTTTTGCCTAAAATGTGTAAGGCTTATTGATTAGAATATTGATTGTAAGTGTTCCTGACTGCTCTGGTTTCAGGTATGTTGTCTTAATGGCTTTACCAAAATAAAATTTTGGAGAGGAATCTGGGAAAAAAAAATAAATCTCAAGTTGCTTTTGTTCCCTGTGAACAGTTCATTGGAGTATGCAGAGGATGTATGGGTGCCACTGGCTGTAGCTATGCTGGAATGTTTCTGTGGCACTCCTGTGTTACTGGAGTTCTTTGGCAGCAGGAGTGAAATGCCAGCCGAATAGAGCACTATTGTTACTACTGTGAGGTTGCATAACTTTAGTAAGAGCTAATCTAGACATAAAGATGTAAAAATACTCTTCCTCTACAGTTACTGATTTAAGTAACAACCAGAAAGAATGTGCAGTAAAATTTTACTGTAAAATCTCAAGAGGCACAGAACTCTGCCATCCTACCTACTGCACAGGCTTAAGGAAGATGCTATTTTAATAAAACCCCCATAATGATGTATTTCTGCTTTTTGCACAAACAACTTTTCTGAAAAATAAACTTCACAGTTTTCCCTTAAAACGATTGAATCTGTGATTTTAGATGAAGTTGTGGTATTCACTTGCCAAACTTATGTGTTGTAATGCAGTGTTTTCCCTTGTTTTTACAACTGTGTTCAGTGCTGAGTGTCAGCACTAGAAAGAGGATTTTTTTTTGGCTGGTAATGTCTCAGGGGGTAGACTGCTTGTTTTTACCCAGTTAGGCAGAAATTGATAGTAAACAGGTTAGAAATAAACTGCTTTGTTGATAGTAGTTAGGAGGAAAAGGTTCCTCCTTTGGAGACCTCAAGCCCTGCTTGCCAGCTTTGGTCTGGGCAGGATCTGGTGTTTAGTGAGACTCACTGACATTGGGTAGGAAATTATTTCACACCAGGAATAATTGTCAGCAGTCCTAGAGATTTTCTTGGTCAGTACTGTGGCTGTCTGGGACCTTTCTAAGAGGACCACTGATTATGTCCCATCAGCTTTCCCAAAAGTAGAAAGTAACTTGGGAAAATTCCTCTTGAGTTGAACACCTTTATATTTCAGAACATGTATTTTGAATTCTGAATGAATTTTGCCACAGCTTAATACCCTCTTTCCAAAACTAACCACTTCTTCATGGAGGGGGAAATAGTCAAATTCATTAACCCTCCCTTCCCCCTCCCAAACACTTCCAAATAGGAAGAGGAAACAAATGATGGTCTGACAATATGACTGCTTACCCATGCAGCACAATCTCCATGGAAACAGACTGTCCTAGAATAGCTCAATCACATGAGGGTTACATGACATGAATAAAGTAACCTGAAAACTGGAAAATAACTCAGATCTGGAGATACTTGCACTTAATTAATTACCCCCCAGGTCTTTCGAGAGTAGCTAATAAACAAAGCTAGTATTGAAGCAATTTAGTCCATGTTTACCATAATTTGTAAGTGATGGGATAATAGAAAATTAACATGACCCTCACTTTAGGGCTGTTTATTGTTTCTAGTTTGGGTGACATTTATAATGAATTTTGAATAATTTTCCACATGACCTCCTACTTCTTGAAATTGTAGCACTGGTTTGGAGCATTGCCTTAGTAGATCCCAGTGGATTTCCCCCCTTTTGTGTCAGCAGGCACTGACCATTTCACACTTTTTTAGACGTTTCAAACACTCTAAAGAGGAAATTCACTAGTTGCAGTAGGAATTGACTGTGCATAAAAGGAATTGGAGAACTATCTTCAGAATGTTTTCTTCTAGTTCTCAAAGGACAAGGAGATTTATTGAGCGTATATTCAATACAAAAATGAATATATTTCACTGATGATTAGTTTTCTGTCTGTAAAGTCAGTGTTATTAACATGGGTGTTGCAACAGAGTCATTGAAGAACCTGTTACACAAATCAGATATAAACAAGTATATATTCTACCAATCCATCATGAAGTAAATTACAGAGACATAGAAAAAACAAATAATTTGTCCTTAGAAGGTCATTGCATCATTAGAACATTGCAGCCCTTTTAGTAGTGCAAAGATTAATATCTGTGGGCTGGCAGAGATCACCCTTTACCCATTTACTGTTTGTCCAAGCCCACATCACATTATTTGTCACAGCTCCCACTTCTGAGATGAAGGTTTGTAATAAGATGTTTTGTACCCTGTGTGAGTGAAGACCATAGAGTCATTGCAGGTTTATATTGGCATATTTGCTGTTGTGGTGCCCCTAATAAGAAACAACATAAGCTTCATCGTCTGTTTCCTGATAGAGGCTGAAAATGGCCCTTGGTCATGACACAGGGAAACATTGGTTTGAAGATTCAGATCCTCAGGATTTAACTTTGGTCATCATAGGACTGTAAAGCATGAGAAAATCCATTGTGTCTCAGCTCTAAGAGACACAATACAGTTTCAGAGAGTCTATGTAAATAGTTTTTGTGTTGGTTATGACTGATTGTGCTCAATGCAGCATTCACCACTACTTTAAATCATTTTCAATTCTCATTAAAGTTTTCATTAAAAGCAGTTCTAATCTATGAAATCTCTTTGGACAGGTAAGCATTTAGGGCTGTTGTATGGCTTACAAAAGCGCTCCTAATAGTTTGTCTGCTTTTCACTTTGCATCCTAAATATGTCCCATGAGCTGTGTGACTCACCTTGACTAACATTACTGCCTGCTTTTCTTCCTTATGGTCATACAGTACCAGTGGGAGTCTGAAACGTCCCTCACATCAATGAGGAAAATCCTACTGGAACCTGCAGCACTAACTGCTGGTGAAGGTTAACAGAGTCAGGTTTCATAGCTGCTCCTCACAGTGCTTGCTCCAGACTGCCTTTACAGGGCTGTGGCTGAGGCAGACTGGGAGTTAAAGGTTACATTTTTTAATAAAGGTTACATTTTTTAACAATTTCCTTTGCTCTGCTTTGCCTAATGAAAGCAAATGCCATAATGTGTATTTTTAAAGCACGTAACCCATGTTCTTCCTAAAACTAATTTGGGATTTGTCTAGGCTTTTGGTCCTGATGGCCAAGAGGGATGTGTTGTGTTCCTGGAGAGTTTACCATTGTCCACTCTCTGGATCCAAGAAAGAGATGCTCTGATTTTTATTATTTGTCTTCTTTGAATGGCTTTGGACTGGCCAAGAAGCACAATGAGGCATTCATTTTTGGTTAGTTGATTGATGACACTGCATGTGTGCACCATTGTCCAGAATATGGGATTTTTCTAGACCACCATTCCCATTTCCAAATGCAATCTAATATCTGGGCTTTGGAAGAGAATGAAATAAGTGAATATGATAACTGCCTATTGAACGAGCATGAAAACAAGATTTTTATTTTTTTTAAGAATGGACAGTGTGTATTTTCCTTGGATTGCTTTATCCTTTAAAAAGTAATAATTTAAAAAGTGGTTTTGACTCTGCTTTTTTCCAGTAAAAGGAGCAAAGCTGTGGGACAGTCTAATTGTGATATTGCTTACACCTGCATCAGGCCCAGTGCAATTTAAACATGCTTTAAACACCTTGATTTGAATGGGGTATTACATTTAAACAGGTAGTAAGAGTCCAAGTATTGCAGATAATGTAATATTTTATGTTATATTAACATAATTTTTTCTGGCTGTGTTGTAGGCCATTTGTAGAGTCAGAGTTTGGAAATGTTGTTTTCAATCTGTGCAAACAGAGCAATGAATCATTTTGCATTCTGAGTACAACAGGCAAAAGCAGCTTTTGGGAGGGCAGTGAAGGGGGCTGGGGAGGCTGTGCCAGCTGCAAATCCAGTGCAAAAACTGTAAACATGGGCTACTGAAACAAGCTGGGCTTCAGTGGCTGTGAAATCGTCCAAACTCAGCTCTAGCTAAACAAATACTTTGTTGTCTCAGACAGAAAAATGAAAACCTACCCAGCCATTGGTTTCTTTCTCCTCTTGGTGATCAGCTATGGCTCTTCAGAAAACTCCAGTACTCCCCGAGGGTGTGGACTGGATCTCCTCCCTCAGTACGTGTATCTGTGTGACCTGGATGCCATCTGGGGGATCGTTTTGGAGGCAGTGGCAGGGGCAGGTGTGCTGACCACATTACTGCTGATGCTGATTTTGCTGGTGAGGCTGCCCTTCATCAAGGACAAAGAGAAGAGGAGCCCCCTGGGAATGCACTTCCTCTTTCTCTTCGGGACTCTGGGACTGTTTGGGCTGACGTTTTCTTTCATCATCCAGGAAGATGAAATGGTGTGCTCTACCCGAAGGTTTCTGTGGGGAGTTATCTTTGCTTTGTGTTTCTCCTGCTTGCTAGCCCAAGCCTGGAGACTTCGCAGACTCGTTCGCCATGGGAAGAGCCCATCTGGCTGGCACCTGGCCGGGGTGGCCACCTGCCTGATGCTGGTGCAGGTCATCATCGCAACCGAGTGGCTGATCCTGACCATAGTCAGAGATAACAAGCTGGCCTGCAGCTACGAACCCATGGATTTTGTGATGGCTTCCATTTACGTTATGTTCCTGATGGTATTTACCATGGGATTTTCGTTTTTCACTCTCTGTGGGAAGTTTAAGAAATGGAAGAAAAACGGAGTATGCCTCATTATAACCCTTTTTTTTTCCATTCTGATTTGGGTAGCCTGGATGACTATGTACCTCTTCGGTAATGCTGAGCTCCAGAGAAGAGACAAATGGAGTGATCCCACTCTGGCTATTGCACTGGTGTCCAGTGGCTGGGTGTTTGTTATTTTTCATGCCATCCCAGAGGTCCACTGTACCATCCTTCCATCACAGCAGGAAAACACACCCAATTATTTTGATACTTCACAGCCAAGGATGCGTGAAACCGCTTTTGAGGAAGATATACAGCTTCCTCGGAGCTACATGGAAAATAAAGCCTTTTCAATGGATGAACATAATGCAGGTAAAAATTGGCTGTAAAGGACTATATTTTTTGTAGCGTCAAGAAGACTCTCTGTATGAGACATTTTTCAGGTGTTGAAAACAAAGGTCATGATAAAACCAGTAATTTTTACACTACACTTTGTTCCCTTTTACAATTTTCACTAAGATATCATCTAGTGAGAGAGAAAAAAAAAAAAAATGCAGACAGTATGTAGGTTAAAATGATCTTCTGCATGTTGATTTTTCTTTGAAAAACTAAACAATTTCAAATGCAAAGCCAACACCAAATGAATTAAAAAAAATCATTGTGGAAAAAATAATCTTTAAATAAATTAAATGACATTTTTTGTAATTAGCAGTTATCAACATTTAATACAAAATACTTTCCCAAAACCTCAGAAATAAATGAAGTGGTCTGTGTTATAAATTGCTCAAGCACTTGAGCAACAAAATAATTATGAATTATCTTTCCATTAAAATGGATTTAGTGCCACTTTGTGTCCCTGTGGGGGGAAAAATGCCAAGTGGCTTACAGACAGTTCAAAGACAGCCTTTGTTCTGAAGGCTTGATCATCTGAGGTTTCACAGAGGTTTCAAGGTAATTTGCCTTCCTTGTTGTAGAGCAATGTGTGATCACACATCATTAAAATTTGCAGTGGAAATGTTTTTGAGTGATTGCTGAAAGGACCAGCAACAACTGAGTGCTTCAGAGATCCAAATCCTTGCTAAAGGTTTCACCCATGTCAGAAATGCCAGGGATACCTCTGTGACCAGCAGCGGGAAGCAGGAGCCCCGTGATGTTCTTAGGGGGGTTGTGGTCTGGTGCTGTGCCACACCTGGATAAAGGATTTTGTTACAAGTCACACTGATTTTTTTTTCACTCTTAATTGAGAAGAATACTGGCCTGGTAGCCCAGGCAGTTGCTGCCACATTGCTCTGGCAGCCCCTGAAAGAAGGCTCAGGGCACGAGGTCCAGGCAATTCACCTTCCTATTCATCTTTATGTGTTTCTGATTTCCTCTGGGTTTGATGTTTCCCTGGGTACTGACCAGACACAGAGGAAAACAGCACTTTTGTTTGGCACAGTGTCAGGTCAGGAAGGCATTTTTTCCTCTTAAGTTTTTTAGCAGGAACTTTAAAGGTCTCCTTCTAGGAGGGAAGTTTGTTCTGTGTGTAGATACCATAAGGGCAGGGGTAAAACAAAAAAAAAAAAATCACATTAATAAAAAAAATGGTTGTTACTACTAATGTTCCAAAGCAAGAGACAGTTGCACTATGGACTGTAAAAAGCACTTTTTTTTTCCTGTGGTGTTTTTTTTTTTTTTCTTTTACTGTCCTCCATCCCCCATTAAATTAATTTCATAGTAAAGTAACTGCAGTGGCTTCAGTGAAGCTATTTCTGGCTAAGGTAGATCTAAGAACAAAATTGGATCTTTCACTCTGTATCATTTCCATTCATAGATGCATTTTAAAAAAAGAACTGGAAGCTCCTTTTTGGTCTAATCATTCACTAATTAAGTTTTTTTTGTGAAATGGATAGATGTATGATAGCTACAAAATCATTATACTATCTTTTATAGTGCAATTTATGTTCTGTTTTAATCTATCTAAATGACAGTACAATACAAAACAGATTTCCTTATCTGATGCCCTTGTTAATGTATACCATAATAAATGCCTGTCATTCCTATTCCCATGGCATATAGGAATTTTTAATACATCAAAACAGATTAAATATTCCTTTGCAGCAGTTCTTTAGGGGCTGGCTTGGGACACCAGGGTTTGGAGACAAAACTTAGTAGCATGGTAGAGACTTAAAGTAAACAATAATAACCAAGGCAATAATAACCAAAGCACTAAGTCAGATCCCCATGCTGATGGTTGTCAGTGGCAAAGCACCTGGAGTCTGTGAAAAATTGGCTCTGCAGGTATGAGGAGAATGTTCTCTTCTTTCATCCATTTAATCAGGCTAAATTTCTCAATGGGAATTCATCATCAGTAGTTTAGAAATTAATGGAAGGATATTTTCTTCAACTACTTCATCCTTAAGAATGATGTTTAAGAATTAAACATCTACTAGTTGTAAAATTTGGATGATAAGCGGAAAACTGTTCCCTAACTATAATACTTGTTTTAGTAAATAGTTGGCTTTAAATAGAAAATATGCCTGGACAAACATATTTTCCAGTAATTCTTTTTATTTCCACTAATACTTGTGTAAAATAATTTCATAACTTTGCTCTTTTTTAAAATTTAAGAAGCATTTTAAGAATCTGAACAGTGTTCAGGTTCAAACAAGCATATGTCCTCCTCGATTCCTTCATTCTTAACCAAAATGTAGCTTCAAGTTATGCATTGCAACAAGAGCTGCTCTATTCCAGGAACAATATTATGCATTAATAAAGCAAAACTATTTTAAAGTCACTAACTTAAACATAATTTAAACAGCATAGTAATCTGGGATTTAATATTTATATGATAGATTGAAATATCTCTTTAGAAGGCACACCTATGAAAATAACTCTTCTAAATTTATATTAAAGTATCTAGTATCTAGGCCTGGACAAAGAGCAGTTGATTGAATTCTCAGTGCTCTCTGGAAGTGCAGTGCACACTAGTAGGGCAACCTCTGTAGGCAGAGAGAATTTACCTTAAACAAGAGAAATCTGGATGTGAAATGTAGAATGCAACAGCTGTCAGGAAACCCAAGCCCAAGCAGCTCTGGTATCATTAAATTTCATTTAATAACTTCTAGTACTACCAGTTACTGTCACAATCAATGCCTAAAAGCAATGTGAACAAAATTTCAAAAGTGTTACAAAGAGGCTAGGACAAATATCAAATATTCTCAGTACTACTTGTTTTTTACCTATACATACCCTATGCAAGTGGATTTATTTAATAGCAATGTAAAAAGTACAAGAAAAAATGGTAAAACTGGTGTGAGAAAAAAATCCAAGATGAATATTTTGTCTGCAAGCTTTATCACAGATTCTCACATCAAAAAAAGTGTAGCTGTTTGCAATAACAGGGAAAAAAATTTAGCAATATGAAATTGAATTTACTGGCTCTTTAAGATAGCTTTGAAATGACTGTGTATATTTTGAGTAAATATTCTGTATAAATATTTTAATGATGGTGTGCATGATAAAGATTTTTTGTGTCTGTGTGTACTAGCAAATACCAGTGCAATCATGTGTGTTCATCACACAAGAAGTAGTCAAATAGCAGAAAAAAGTTACTGACCTTGACATAGTTAAATATCTAATAGAAAATACTTAGTTCCAGTTTGGGCATTTTCATAATTTTTTCTCCCAGTGTTCTGCAAAATTATGTAATTTCCTAATAGAGAGCAAGTGAGGGTCTATATGTATCTGAAGTCAACAGCTGAGCATTTGCAGGGCGGAGTTTCTAAATTTCCATGCTAAATCAGTACTGTTCTTCATCTTGGTGCACAACTACCAAAGAGAGGAGTAGCAGTGGATAGAGGACAGCATACGGCAGTAGGATCCATTTAAATCTTCTTCTACAGAGCAACTACATTGGAGATAAATTGGCTTCATTAAAGGCTCTGCTGAAATTCTCATAAACTTCAGCTCTTTCATGATTTCAGCCAGAGACTGTAGAATTGTAATTTGAATTAAATCTGAGAGCAAGGTTCTTGCCCCAGGTGCCTGAACTGGGCATGTTTCTGTTTAGCAGCTGACAGATGAGTTTTGCCTGTTGTGGCCATGCACGTTGTGTGGATAAATGAGCTCCGTTCCCTGGCCATGTCTGAGTTCACTGAAGTCATTATTTACCCTCGAAATTAAAGAGGGAGTTTGTATGTGCCAATCCCCAGACTGCTTTAGAGAGAGCAGCATATCCCTCACTATGCATATCTCATTCAGAATTTACATATTGAGCTGAAACTTGTACTAAAATTAATGGGGAATCTGTTTTATTCTTGGTATAAACATCCAAAAGGACACTCAGTATCTTCTCTTTGGCTTCAAAGATTTGCCATGTTTAAGCTATTCAAAAGCAATATTTACTCCATCTTTCTAATTTCTCAGAGTAAATACAATCTGAAACATCTGGAAAATCCTTATATGCTAGTCATGCTGAAGTAATGCTCAGGGGGTTGTGAGCATTGCTTACTGGATTGAGCAAGGCTTTGGATCCCTGTCCACTGATTTTGATATTTAGCAAAATTTTGCTTAACTCCACAGTATCCAGACCAACTCAGGGAGCATTTTGCAAAAGACATTGTGCAAGATACATCACAGGTTTGGTGACTAAAGACACTGAGCTCCCACTGAAATGAGATAAAGCAAGCTTCAAAAATTTGGTTCCTTTCCCCCCCTTCCTAGCAAGCAGTTCATTTAATGTAAATGCGATTCTTCTAAGATCCGTTCCCAACATGTAAGGGAAACAGCTGTTCAAAAGCAACCTGGAAGTTAAAATCAGTGGCAAAGTTCCCAATAACTAAACTAGAAGGAAGAGACTCTGTGATTGCACAGCTTTAATTGTGTTCTAAGAGTGATCTCTCTTTTCCAAACACAGCACTAAGAACGGCAGGATTTCGGAACGGCAGTTTGGGAAGCCGGCCTAGTGCTCCTTTTAGAAGCAATGTTTATCAGCCAACTGAGATGGCAGTTGTGCTAAATGGTGGGACTGTAAGTATCAAAATGTGATGATTTAAGAAATCTTTGAAATGCACTGATATATACAACCATTACTAATTGAAAAACCTGCTTTAGCTTATTCACAGCAGGGGGAAAGCTATAAACGAAAATTTAAGGCAGCAAGTATGCATGTAATGCTTCCCTACCCTCTAGAACATATGTAGTTAACAAGTATTTTGCATTTGTTTACTTGGCTATTCACATTTTGCAGTGCAGCTTCAGTGAACCAAGTTTTTTTGTAAGTCAACATATTCAATGGCCCTTTCAAATTAAATTTGTGTTAAGGTATTTAACATAACTATTAAGTGACACCATTTCTAACCTGATTTTTTTCAAGATGGTGTGAGTCACACAGATGTTTTCAGGCAGTACATTACTTTAAGTAATTGTTGTAGATAGTGGTTGTCTCTCATATATATTCCATTTTCTTGTAAAATACATGTAATTCTTTGTAACTTACAGATTTGTACCTATGTTGAAAAGGGATTCATAAAATAGGAATATAGAATATTTTCATGTTAATAGCATCAATTTTTCTTCCTTGGACAGTGGTTTGGCATATCTTTGATAGACCTGTATTTTGCAGCCTGGTTGTTGTAAGATTGGTTTAATGATGCCAAACAGATTTTACAAATGTTTTTCACATTATGTCTAATTTTCACTAAAGACATTTCATATAGCAGGCATACTGTTGAAAAAGAAAAATTTTCATCCCCACATTTTTCATGCATATCTACATGCTTCTTAAAAATCTACTCATGAGCCAGTTTGTATTCATGTGAGTTGGGTTTTCTTTCTTTTGAATCATGAGCTGATTCCATAACTCAACCTCTACATTTAAAACCAGTTTAAAATTAACTGCTTGCAGGTCTGGTTTTGTTTTTAAGTAAATAAAGTTTTGGCTTGTTTTCGTGGACAGAGGGACAAGATACAAGAATTCTCCTCTGTGGGTAAGACTGTGTGAAACATGTCAACTTGAGTAAAATGAAAAGGCATCTCTGCCTGTTTTCTGATACCAGAATGTGCAGATCAGGGAGAAGGCAGTTAAAGGATGAGAAGCTTGAGAATTTAGGTTTTTTTGTTTGTTTTGCTTTATTCTGAGTTGGATACAAAGCTCATGTGTATATATAGTCATGGTTTTACAGAGAGATAAATGCACTGTATGGGCAGAAGATGAGTTTCTTTGTATCACTTTGCTCTAGAACTACCATCTGGAAAGCTGTCATGTACACGTAGCGTGATAACACTGATTTTTGAACAATCTAGATCTCTCAGTTATGGGTTTATTATCCTTATTTCCAGATACCAACTGCTCCGCCAAGTTACACTGGACGACACCTCTGGTGAAAGGCTATAGGCTGTAGAGAATAAGAATCCTTGTTGCAGATGTTGTTCCTTGGCAGTGTGTCTTTGAGGGAAGGAATCCATAACAGTACCAGAACAAAGCAACAAAACATCCAGGATCTGTCTAAATCCTACAGAGGATTTTGCCTAAATGTGAACACCATTGAATGGAGAATTGCAAAAACAAAATTGTAAAACTGAAGCTGAATCTAATTTAAAACAGAAGTAGGCAGACCTTAAATTGGCAGAGGGGATGTTGTATTCTGAAGGGTAAGATATTCTCTTATCTGTAACTTGTGTGCCAGGCAAGCCTGGTTTAGGTGGTTGCCAGTTGCTTGCAAAATACCTTCCTCTCACCTAAACTTAATTCATGTTGCCACAAGAGATTGTCACTACAGTGTGAAAACACGCGGGATTTCTTTCCATTTTTCTCCTTTTCCTGTCATTTCCAACGTCATGAGAAGTCCCCTGTTTGCTTCTTCCCTAGCTGGGCAGTACAGTCACGCAGCATCGTGTGTAGTTGGACCTGGTCCCTCTGTGGCAAGCCAGTCCCCGTGGCTCTGCAGGCTGATGCTCTGCTCTTCAGAAGCTGGCTGGGAGGTGCAGTTCTGGAGCTCTGGGCATGTTTCATGCGCCTTATGGAGCTCCTTGAGGCAGAAAGGAGACGCGTGGGTTCGGCACAGGTAGCTCTCCCCGGCCCCGCGGGATGGATTCCCTGACACGCAGCCCCGGTCCGGGTGTGAGCAGAGCCCACGGCTCCCTCAGGCGAAGCAATCCCTTGGAGGGATGTTTTAGCAAGGGCTGGGCTGGCGCCAAGGATGGTGCTGCAGAGGGAAGGAAGGGAACCTCGGCTGAGGTGGGCTGGGGTCAGGCAGGAGCCGGGGGCGGCTGGGTAGCGCACAGGGTGAGACCCCTGAGTCCCCGTTCGTACGAGTAGTCCACTCCCCTCGACTGCAGTTGTTCGTCCATTTAAATGTGGTTGTGCATTTTAGTGCCTAGAGAGTAGAATCTCTGTTCTGGAGGTGTTTTGTTGTTGTTTTTGTTTATTTAAGGTGGTTTCTTCTTTCTAGTCCTCCCCTCCCCCATCCATTTTCTTGAGTTGATATAAGGCAGACTTTTCAAAGCTTTTCATCTTTGTTTTCTCCAGGTTATTTAAACGGTTCCTATTGCCCATTTGTTGTGCCATGGTTTTTCATTATGTTCAAGCAATCACTCCTTTCTTTAACATTTAATACATATCAGACATTGAAAACATCACTGTATCCTCACTGTTTGGCCAATGTTAATCTTAGCTTTCCTCAATACTAAAAGCTAATTGTTTTTACTTGAAGGCATAGGAAACATATAACAATTAAACTTTGCATATGCTGTAATAAAAAATATATATTTTCGAACTAAAAAAAAAAAGTTCAAATAACTGAATAGCTTAGTAGCTTCACAGAGAAAAGTTACTTGCTGTATACTGCAGAAGAAAGACAAGCTTTTTATTTTTCAAGAGTCTTCCCGATTCCTCATGTACTTCCATTTCTACTGAATTAGGAGCCTAGTCCTGCAGACTTGTACTCCCAGGAGTAGTCCCATCAACACCAGTAGGTCTACGTAAGGTGCAGAGGCTGCAAGACCACTCCCTAAGCGTTGCACTCAGATACATATATATATATGGAAAAATATCTATTGCCATTCTTGCCATGATCATCTTATGGGGTTTTATTTCAAAGCCCTTCTCCTCCAGAAGCAATGTTTTTCTGTCATGCATGAGTGAAGGAGTATGTCGGCTCCCCCCTGCCCTTCCCTACTAGAGGCAAAGGAAGCATGTGCTTGTTTTAGGGATCCTTTATTTCATTTAGTATGTAACTAGATGGCCTTAGTAACCAAGTAGGGTAGGGGTGGATATTGCATGCTATCCAGTGACTTAGAAATACATTTTGCTTGTTATGAGCAGAGTTTTGATCAAATAAGATAATATTTAAGATAATGATAACCACCCAGAAGACATGTAATTTGGAACAATAAAAAAAACTATTACCATCACTTGGCTGCAGAATTTTGCTTTTAAAAACCAGTTAGAAAAAATTCCCTCATAAAACTCTTATCATAAAAACATATAAGATGACCATGGCATAGTAGGACAGGTTTCTTTTAAATAGTTTATCATGCTACAACCAAGACTTATGTCTGTATAATGTGTGTCTGTATAATACACATTTTACAGACGTTTGACAAAAACTATACAAGACATACTTATCTTAAGAAACTTTCTTTTTCTTTTCCTAGATGTGACTGAATTGATAGATAGAGTTCCCAATCCTGCTTCTGATGAAGTTGTTTGGGATTTCAGGGCTTATGCAAAGATATGGCCAGATCTTACAAACTGCAATTCACATGACTAGTCTCACTGGGTTAATCATGTGGACTATTCACTGAATTAAAAATTAGCAGGATTGGGTTTAATGTGTGGTGGTTAAAGTGTGGCAATAGATTTAGGAGGGTCTTTATTTTCCAACTTTACACAATTAGTAATGAGCAACTTTTTTTTGTAAGTCACTAGTCTGTGATGTAAAATGCCCCAAAATAAAACTGTAATTGAAGAAAGGCACCTTTATGTTAACTTATATTTTTGTTACAGTATTTACTTTCACCTTTTTTGAAAGTTTTCTAGAATGTAGAGCATCTGTGAACAACATGAATAAGTAACTAAGCACAAGCCTTTTGCAGTTCTCCTGATTATAATTAGCTTTTATACTATGAAAGCTACTATGTTGTCCCTTGATGGTTATATGCTCATGGTGTTTCCATGCAGAAAAAAAAATAACAAAAAGCATCTGACAAAAGCATCTATTAGCAAAACAAGATTTATAATGATCAGCTTTTGATCAGTGGCAGGAAAAGAGTTCAAAGTCCTACAGATCCTGTCCAGCTTTCAGATGGGTTGAGGGTGTTTGACACTTGCCAGAAAATATGTAGCATCTTCAGAAGAACACTCTTAATGCATCCAGCTGCTTCTATAAAAAAGGTACATGAAATACTATAGAATTAGCTGTTTCTGCTTTTAGTCTAAACACAGGCATCTTGGTTGGCTTTGTTTGAGCTTGATGCCTTGGGTCTAACCAAAGGCCATACAAAAGGGAGCATTGTAGCTTTTATAATAAAACAAATGGATTATTCTACCAACTTATACGATTACAAAGCAGGTGCTTTTTATTAATTGATGAGAGCTAAAGCTCATTTTTGATAGATAATATATATTTATTAAATGTATTAATGTGTGTTTTATAACGTACCCTTTTTTCCGCTAATTGTTGCATACTGGTATCTTATTAAGTACATCTTTAAAGGATTTTCAAGACAATCAATGTGTACCATGTTGACTGTACATAAGTATACAAAAACTACAAAGGTTGTAAAGCATGGGCAAATGTTTTATTTTCAAAATGCTGTTCTTAATGAGAATAAAGGCTTTACTATTTACTTACAATGTTTGTGTCCACTTGGTTTTAAAATCCACACTGATTTTTTCCATTGCAGTGAGCACTGCTACAGACAGAATTGCCCCTTGGTGCAGTTCCTCAATGTAAGCAAAGTTAAACTGAAGGAAAGGGCTCCTAAAGCACATTCCTCCACCTTTGGCCACATTCCCACACTTACCCTTAGCTCTGGCACCTATCAAACCCACAGTGAGCCAGTCATGGAGCTCAGCAGCCAAACTCTTAACACAAAAGGGATATTTTTTTTTTTTCCCTGTTGGCTCAGCAGTTTCCTGTTCTGGTTCAATTGCTTGTGCTTGTGAAAAGGAGGGGACAGAAGAATACAGCTGGGCTTGAAGACTGCAGGATGAGAGTTTTTTCTTCAAATGGATTGATCTTCCAGATCTGGTGTAAGAACCATCATCACCCACCAGGAGAAAACCCAAGGAGTGGGTACTGGTGTAACAGTGAAGACAAAGTCTGTGGAAGTGAAGGAAGAAACCCATGTGGAACCACAGCAAGTGGTGGAGACCACCCGTGTTTTATTAGGTGTTCAGTCAAAACAACTACACCTTTGACTTACATGGAATTATTTGTAGTTCTGCTACTATCTTCTCTAATTGTGAAATTATAAAGGCATAAATAGGACTGTTCTTGACAGGACTAAGTTAAAAAATAATAAGGGTTCCTTAGGAAGGGACCCAATCTGATTTTTACTGTGCTTGGACCTAATATGAGTAAGTAGCCTGCATAAGATTGCTGAAAATGCTGACACTGGGATCTTAATTCTTCACTTTCTCAGCACATGTGCTAAGTGGTAACAAAAAGGCCTTTGACTTTTCTCCCCTGCAGAAATGCAGAGCAACCCCAGCTCCCATTGCCTTCCACTGGAATTGCACAGCGTTTCTGCAAATTAGACCATTCTAAACAGAGCCTGGATTTGTGTAAATTGTCATAGCTCTGCAGGAGTCAGAGAAGTCCAGTTTATGATAAATGAAGATTTAACACTTGCCTACATGTGGGTAGAACCCCATTTAATTTCATCGAGAGTTTTGTTCCTGTCAGAAAAGGTTTTAAGTGAGCATTCAGGAACACAAGATAAACACAGATTCAACATTTTTGGCTAGATGTGCACCATTCCATCTGTTTTAACAGAATTGTGCTCACTTAGACTGAGACTGAATTTTGTCTTGGCATGCTGGGTCCTTACATAACCTGCCTTTGATTTACAATACCTCACATGTAAAACTTTAATGCTAAAAGCGTTTCTAAATCAGTATCATAAAGTCCATGAGCTCTGTGCTTTGCAATTTTAGTGAGGTAACTAAAACTGAGATGTTGAAGGATTTTGTGTACCTTAGTCCAGCTCTTCTGATTTGCTTCCCACTGTAAACATACAAAAAAAAATAAAAAATAACAGGCACAGAAACAAAAAAGAAAACATCCATACTTCAACAGCAAATACTCTGTTCAATAAATAAAAATCCCCTGCCTGACCCAAAATGTGTATTTCTTATTTGCATGGCATTTTTTTTCATGTTTTGACACAGCTTCAGCACTCAGATACTTGCACACAGTTCTTTGTGCAGCTGTGGGAGTTGTGCATGTGTAGCTGAGGGCAGAGCTGTTTGCTAGTAAGAAGTCACTGGATTGTTAAAAAAAATAAAATTGAAAGGGTCTCTCTGAGGTTTTTGCTTTGAAGAATTTTCAATTAAAAGTCAGTGATGAAGTCATACAGTTCACCTAGCATATAAATATATTTTTGTCGCTTAGGAAAACAAGCAAGGTCAATAAAGAATAGTTTCGCTATGTCTCAGTGGAAAGAAGAAAGTTATCCATGTGATTGCAAAGGGTCTGCCAAATGGGAAAAATCAGTCAAACAAAGAGCACAGGGTTGCTTGCAGGAGTAAACAATTCTAAATGAACAAAAGCTCTACATAAAAGTAAAATGTCCCACCCCCTGGTGAAAGCTGTTTTCAAAGCTTTGTATTCTTTCAGAATGTTGTAATACAGATTAACCTAATGTTTTTCTTCTGCTGATACAACAGTCTGGTTCCTCATTCTACCTGTATGATTTCAGCTATCTTATTCTGGTTTTGATATTTTAAAATTTTACAAACTGCCTTTCAACTTAAAAAAATCTGCTTTTCTATTTCCTACACTTCAGAAGATGTGTCTGTAATATATACCTTTTACATCAAGCAAGCTTGTTGGGAGATTTATATATAAAAGCTATGCTAGAGGCAAAGAAAGCCAAATAAGCCCAAAAAAATCCCCTTTTGAACATACAGTTTCAGGAGAACTTAGTTATCCTTCCAAGGCATGCAACTGAAAACCAGCAAACAAAATCCTCTTGGTACATACCAGGAATACTGGGCTGCAACAGGCCCATGTGCTAATTTAAGGTGCTCAGTATGCTCCCAACCTCGAGAATGTCAGCTCATAGAAAGCATACAGGAAAAGTGCTGTATGAGGAGGGACACAGCAATCCCTTAGAAGCCCAAAATGAGAGTGCAGCAGCAGGATAAACCCTGTTTTACAATGGTCAAGGCAATATGTGCCCAGTGCCTTGATAGCACAAGACCTTTCTGGATTTTAGGGCTTCTGTTTGTACAATTAAGGAGAAAAATTGAGAGTGGATTTAATATCCCATATGACTATGAATGTCCTGTATACAAAATAATTTCTATTGCATTGAATTTTATCTAATATTCCTTGATGTGATGAGGTTGACATTTGCAAATATTTAATAAAAACTGCAACATTCAGAAACCTCAGGGCTCATACACTTTCACATTAAAATGAGCAGGTGTTTTAGGTATTTGCTTGCAGTGCTTTTAGTCAGTAGTGTCCTTGTCTTATCATAACCTGTGTTACTTAAGCATAACAATTTCCAATCACATCACACCAAGCAGGAAGCACAGGCTGTCAGCATAAATCTGGATTTCAGGCTGTTATTTAAATAGTTTTTGACATATACTTGCTTCCTATACAGATAGAAAAGTAAGATGTCCTCAGGATTCAGATAAGCTGGAAAGATGGAGAAGGAAGCTCCTGGCTACGTTTTTTTGCTAGAAATTTCCATTGGAGGAATGTATTTTTCACGCTGTGGCACCTCAAACTGAACCAGCTTGCTTAAAATATTTTGAAATGCCTAAGGAAGATGTTTAGAACAACTCACACCACCTGATAATCCAGCCCGTTTCTTTCAGACAACCCATATCTAAAGCAATGAACAGTGTAAATGTCAACATCAACAACATGGCTTACAACTGTGCCATTCCTTATGCTGAATTTTAGCCATTTCAGTCCTAGAAGTCCTATCATTCTTTCAACAGAGTGAGAAACCCATTTCAGTTTTCAGTGCACTATAAAAAGAATGAAAATCTGAACTTGAGCAGCGCCATTCCCATTCCATCCCCCCGTGTCTGCAGCCACCATGTGCAGTTATGTAGGGCCAGCTCCCAGCACTGTGGGAATCACAACTGTGATTCTGCTGCAATGGAAACCATTCCCTTTGCTCTGCTGAGATTTCCTGCACACTGGGGAAAGGCGTAGGGACATAACTGGGCAGAACAAACTGCACCAGGATGCCATTTACACAGTGGGGGTTGCAACTGTGCACTGCTGCCAGTCTCAGGGCAATGCCAAGAAAACTGTTCTCACAGAAAGCTGGATTCAGGAAAATTACAAGCACTTAAAATCCCAAGATGTTTGTGTAACTGAATGTATGAAAATTATCTACAGAGAATGCCTAAATTAAGGAGGTGCAATATTAGAATTAAATAACACAATCACGCTTATTGGCAGCATGTATGTAGTGTTCGTTTAAAATATCAGCTCCTGTTTGAAGTCTGCGACATAGAGGAACTGAGGACCTTAAGTGCTGTAACAGTGTAAGTTAAGAAAAAATAAAAACTCACATAGCACTTATTTCTTCTAGTACTGGTATTTCTACCTGAATAGGTAATATGGTTTCTTCTATCAGAACAGTTTGATTTTTTATCCGTTTCTTTACTGTATTTTAAAGACTTTTTACTCCTTCCTCTTATTTTTTCATAGTGAGAAAACCTGATTAAACTATGCTTTAGTCACATGCATGTTGTAAATCACAGGACACTACAGCCACCACTGCAGTAATAAGCACCAGTGATTAATTTATTTGGAGGTGAGCTGGGGGTGTTCTTGAGGAGCACAACTGTTAACTGCTATTTTTGACCTGCTACTCCTACTACAATAAAGTCATCTACTACTTGGTCTGCCATGTTCCTTGGGAATGCACCTCATTTGACATATTTTATCATGTCTGTGCTGCAATGCTGAGGCACAGATGATGGCTAAAGGAAGCACTGGAATGTAACTGGGAAGGGAAAATTCAAAAATCTGCTAAACTTGGAGCTTTTGTCCTATTTAGATAAGCAGTAAATTCAAACACCTTTATAATCTAATTTGGATGGCAGACATAATTCTCCCTCATCTTAATGTACAGGACTAATGTTTTGATTTGACACTTGGTTGTTTCAGCATAACAGGGAATAAAGTATGACCTACTTTGTGCACTACTGTATAACACAATTGGCTTGTGACAGTAGCTTAGGAAAGGTTTATGCTCCCACACTCTATAAAGAGTGCACTTCTTCATAGAACTCTAAGAACTACATTTAGTAATTTAAACAATTGAAAACAGTAATGAAAAACACTATAGACTCAGAAAATCCATTAAAGATAATCTATTGGAACAATTTATTAGCAGGGGCTTAGAGTAAAATACATATATAGAAAGGAGTTTCACCCTAGCCTCCCAATGAGATGCCAAAGAAGCCTGAACATGAAATTGGAGCCACCAGCAATCTAGCTGAAATAAGACCTGACTTTTAAAGAGAAAGTTTTTTATAAACTGTTTATAATTTTAGCCTCTTACTATTGGAAGTCTGCCTGTATACAATTATTAGTGAAACCTTTCATTCCAGGAAATATTTAGTCACTAGTGATAGGGAAATGATCTATGGAATACAGATATCTTAATCAAACAAATAATAACATGGAAATTATACCTACCCATAGACACTCCTGTAAGTCATGAATCTGAAATGGAACTGGTAGAGGATCACTCAGCAGAAGAGGCTTCTGCAAAATGGATTTTTAAAAGTGACAGGACAAACCTAATTCTCCAAATCAGGAGCAGAGTTTGTCCAATGCTTAGTCTTGCTTTCGTGACTGTAGAGGACAAAAAGTTTCAGGGCATTTTTAAACTCACTTAGGATCAGATTAGCAAAGCAAGAGCTGAAATACAGGAGACTTCCAAACATTCAGAGATGCACATAAGGGCTGAAAGATCTCTAGCAGAATTTGATTGTGCAATGCACCATTGCTTTCATCATATTTTGACAGGAAGACTCAGAATTCATTAGAATATATTTGAATTGCATTTTTACAATTCAAGGTGTACAAAAAGAAGAGAAATATGGGGAGATACAAGTATTGGAGTAAATGAACAATAGCCATGAACACCTGAGAAAGGAGAGAAAAAACTACAGAAAATTAGATGTACTGGAGACTATTATTTAAAAGTATCCAAATGTCCTCCAAATCATTCAATGACCTGAAATTTATGAAGAGACAGCCACAGAAACACAACAGTTGGTGGAACACAACCCTGGACTGAGAAGAAAATCCAGAACAAAGGCAACCAGCACATTTCCAGAGCATCTGATTAATGCAGTATGTTTCAATGTAAATACTCAAGATAGAAAAAGAGAATGATGAAAGCAGAAAGAACTGATCAGAAATAGAAATAATCCCAGAGTGGCAGGTCCTCAGCTAAAAGCATTTGGGGATTTATAGGCAGAAACCAACATGGGCAGAAACCCAGTACTCCAGATTTGCTGGGCAGATTCATGAAAACTGCATTTATACCCATAAGCCCCTCTTATTTCTGACATGATTCCAACTTGCAAAATGTGATGGGCTCTGTGAAGTTACCAAATTCAAACTCTTGAGCAGACTGAAACAAAGCATCAGGTAAGAAAGCAGACTGTTACATCAGAAAAGACATACTGGTGACTGATGCCACAGGGAGGGCTCCAAGGGAGCCAGGGCAAGCAGCTCCTGGGTTCTGCAGTCTGTCAGACACCTCTTTGTATTTCCTGAGTCCTATTTCAACACTCCACTAACAGCCCATGGTCATTCTTTCCCTGCCCCACTTCCCCTCTTCTTTTTTTTAACCAAGAGTCTCAGATCTTGTTTTGCTGCAGGACTATTTGGAGGCTTTATTCTTCAGCTGTTGACAGCCTTTTCTCCAGGCTTCTAACACATCCCATAGTTATAAATAGAAATTTGGGGTTTGCTTATCTAAATGGCTTACAAAAAACACCAGCAGCATTTTCAATAAAAATGCTCCAATGTTTTTCACTTTTAAGGTTAAAAGCAGAAAAAGGAAACTAAGAAGACTGCAGAACCCATGAAGAATTTCGCCTATTAAAAAAAAAAAAAAAAAAAAAAAAAAAAAAAAGAAGAAAAAAACAAACAAAAAAATGTTTCTATAATCACAGAAAAATCACCGAGTTGCAATTTTCCTTTTGCTTCCATTACAGATGATTATTAACAACTGCAGAGTGATGAGTGAAAATACAGCTTTGGTACTGGAAGATTAGTTCAGACTTGTGCTCATAGGCCCACTGCTGTGCCTGTGTAAGCACAGTTCACAAGATCATGTGCTGTAGTCTACCTAAATGAACAGCTTTCCTTTTTATTTTTTCAAACATTCCCAACGTAGTTTCAGAAATTAAATGTTACTGTAATCTTTATAAATTTTCAAGGATGTCCGAATCCAGGGTGTGGACCAATAAATTGGATTCTGTATCATGAGTCTTATGACTTTTATCACTACATTCTCAGCTGTTAGTGCCAAGATTAAACTTTCAGAAACATCTCAAGCATTTTGAATTAAGCTTGATGAAAACCACCAGCACATACTTGGCCTTCAGTACTGCTTTGTTCTTTGATTTCCATTTTTTTTTCTCTTTAAAAAAAAAAAAAAATTAAGGTCTTCTTCTATGTAAGTCAAATTTTATACATGTGCTTTTAAATCAAAAGCAATCATATATATGCCTCCATTTAAAACCATTTTGACTGCAGCACTTTTGCTTTCAGAAAGAAAAAAACCAAATACCTGTAAATACAGTCATGTTTTAAAAAACAGAGTGAAATTCTTTTAAGTGCAGTGTCTTAGTGACAGCGAGCAGCCTTCCACTTTTAACCTTTTTACAAATCTTAGTTTGAAAACAAATTATTAGCAAAAATACATTCAACATATAAGATCTTAATATATGTATGTGTGTATATAAATCTGTTATATAACATAACAGATTAAAAGTGTAAAACCATAGAATATGAGGAAATCATCGCTTACAAGAATTCCATTATGAGATTAATTAAAGAATTGCAGCTGCAGTAAATTAGAAACAAATTATTTTGTTTAAAATTTTCCTCAATTATTTCAACCACCTTTGGTGAAAGTGGAGGGGGAAAGAAGAAACTCTCACATAAAACTGATTAATTCCTTACATTTTACAGGGCTGAATTTTCCTAAATAAACCACAGAGATGCAGTCTTTAAGAAATCCATTAGCTATTCAGACTATGCCTTTTCCTAATCCAAGCATTATTACCTGCAGTAATTTTAAATATTATCTTAAGCCTAGTGTAAGATTTCCCATTTATAAATACATCCTCTTTTCAATATTTTCTTCGGGAAACAACTCAGTCCTACAAACATGCATGTGGTTGTAACTTCATTTATGGCCCAAATAATAAGGATGTTTATGGAATGAATTTAAAGAAATTTCACAGTGTAGCCATTTTTTACTGGGTTCTGAATTTAACATTTTTCTCTTCTTCAATTAATTCTGCTTTGATGTGATATGATTGCATACAGGCATCCTTCAAAAGTATGCAGACTAGACTTCCCCTGTTCAGCTTAACTTGATATCAAGCTTTTGAATCCTTCCTCATGGTTCAAGTGGAGATATCACAGCTGTAGAAAGAGTGAGTGACTGCATTTCTTTCCTTCATGACACTATGCATCTGTTCCTGCTCTAACACCATAAATATGCACAGCCTGTTCTCCCTTGTATCTCATTCATATTTGCAAAGATTTTCCAGAACACCTCCATCTTGAGTTCTTCAGAGTATTGTTGGATGCATCTTCCCAAGGGAAAAGATTATTGCCATGAAAGAAATATTTTTTTAAATCTCTCCAGATAGGTAAGTAATAACTTCTACTGCCAAAGGAAAAATACAGCTTGAAAATTGAATAGAATGTAAAAGAATATTCTCTCCAGTATCTGGAAATTACCACCCCCCCCTGCCCCACCTGCTGTGAAGATTACTTTCTATCTTATTTTGATTTAAGTATATTTTCCACATACTGTGCCCTCTCTGATACACAAGTGCCTTGCAATACCCAGGCTACAGCTGATTTTATAAGGCCTTCTAGCTAATAGGGCCACAATTAGTATTGCTATAAACCCAGGAATATCTTTTCTTTTGCTATTTTCCCTAAGAATACTGATCTTTAAAACTAAAATTTTACAAATTTTATGCAGATGAGAACAAGAAAAAAATCCCCTTACGACATTACATAGCTGAAAGTACTGTTTGTGTAACAGCAGCAATGGTCTTTCCAACAGTAGAGAAGTAACCACTGCAACAGAGTGTCAGCAGAGTGTTTTGGTCACATAGGTGATGAATGAAGATTTTGGTATTTTCATTCAAAAGTTTAAATATTTTTCAAATTCCTTTCATTGTAGGACAGACACTTTTTAATTTCCAATGCTGTTCCATCAGTACTAAATCTGCACAAAACAGTGCTCAGAACCACAATCTGTTATTCACTCACATTCTCTGGAGGTTGAGTTTTAATTAACTGTATTTTCTGTAGACAGCCAAAAATTTTTAAATTCTGAAAAAAATTGTGGAACAAATTTATCCCATTAGCTGTGCTATATTAGAGAAAATTCCTTCTCCCTTCAAGTCTAAAGGTGTGAGCCACTAAACTGAGTCTTAAATGTTATGCTTGTCTCTACATTTTCAGTCTGAAATTGTTCAGAGTAAGGACTGTCCTACCTTAAATATAGATAATTTTGTGGAATGTAATTTTACACAGCAGTGGAGCAGTATAGCAAATAAAATGTCAGCCAAGAATGCTGCAGCTTTATGATCCTGGATACAGGCTGAAGTAAACACACTTTTTTCTTTGTACTCAAAAAGAAATTTTGCCAGCATATGCAAAAAAAATCTTTTTTAATATGAATTAAAAGAGGTCAACAGTCCTGCAAGGTGCTGTTAATGTATAAAGTAACTTTCATGCAGTTTTCACACTTTCTATCCTAGATCACTTTGCAAAACTAATAATAAAGAGTATAAAAGATGGACTGAGAGAAGACTAAAGAACTTCACAGGAACCAATAGGAAAGTTTCTCATGCTGTGAAGCAGGGAGTGAATCAGTGGTTTGCATGAGGCACCATCAGAGCCCTGCCTACAAACCACACAGAGAGTGTGGCTTTCAGGGCACAGCAGCTCCTCTGACACTGAGTGGCCATCACAGATGGGCACTTCTCCTCTGTGGTAATCACATATCCTCTGAGCAGAGAGAGACACAGACTTTCCCAGGATTTTCCTGGGAAAGTCTGTGAGAAAATCAGAGAAAAGAATTAGAAACAATTCTTATCTTCATTTGCTACACCTGTTGTTGTGCACATGTAGAATGTATTATAGATTGTTTACCAAAGAGTGATACCTTAATTACACTCTAGTAATAGTGTTTTGATTAACTGACCAATTAAGTAAAAGCTGTACCAAACTGTCTAGCAAGGGCAATGGGTTTTCCTTAATAGTGTAGTATAGTACAGTAGTAATAATAAAGTAATTGATCAGCCTTCTACAATCCTAAAGTCAATACTCGTTATTCTCTGGCAGGGACCACTGCCACAATACTCCTCCCCTGCATCACTGTGGCACTGTGTCCCTTCTCTGGATGTAGGGGCTGTGTCACTGCTGTCAGTGGGTTTGTCAGGCTGAGCCACCAGAAAGCCTCCCAGGGGCAGCAGAGCAGAGCAAAGGAGCCTTCGTGAAGCCACCAGTGCCCCTGCCAAGGGAGGGGAGCATGGCAGCAGCTTTGGCCAAAGCAGCACAGGGCTGCCTTTTTAATGGCGAATTGGCTGGATGACCCCATAAAAATGAGACTTTTGGTCTCAACTGGAAAAAGAAAAGACCCTCCAGAAATATTTCATTATGGTGTAGTTCTAATGAAAACTCAGTTTGTTTCAAAATTAATGGACATGTTTGAACATACTTTCTGAAACCCAAAAAATAAGTGAATTACTTTGGATTTGTTAATTACAATCAGTTTACATTTGTAATGTTTTCTTGCTATCTTTTTTTAAGTATCATATACAAATAAATTTTCATAAAATTATGTTTTTACTTAGAACAGACCCTTGCAATAAGGCTTCATTGTGCTGAAAATCCCAACAAAGCAGACTCTGCCTGTTAGCTTGCATTAACTGAGTCTTCGGCTGATATTTCCATGGAAGGTATGCTGATCTTTCTAGTAGTGTCAATAGAATCACATTACTGCTCGAGTCATCATTTTCTAAAAGCTATTTGGCAGCTCACCATTCATCCTCTACAGTTAGATTCAACACTGTTTACAGCATCTAATAAACAGAGTTAGTTATAAACAAATTAAAGAGATAATGAATTATTTTTCCTAATGTGGTTAATTTTATAATAAAATGCTGTATCTACTTAAAAATGCAACTTTTTTTTTTGACCATGAATCTCAACGCCTTATTTGTGATAACTGAGGTTTTAGTAACAATAAATGCTTTGTCTACTTGATATAAAGAGTTCAGTGGTTTAATTAAAGGGGATTAATTGAATTAACCGAATTAATGAATTCAGTTAAACCAAATGCTTAAAAAGACAAGGTTAAAAAGTAGTTGTGTTATGCTATTCATTATTGTGTGAGTGTTCACAATCCACTTCAGCACCAAGTCAGCTGGGTTGGATGGAATCACTGGTGAAAGCAGTTAAACTAACCTTGCTGGCTTTACAATGAAATAGGGTTTAATGACACTAATAAACAGCAGGATAATAAGAGCAGAAAAAAGAGCAGCTGGAGCACTAACAAAATGAATTATAGCATCACAGCTGAGATTGATAATGAAAACCCCTGGACAGTAACTTCTCCAACTAGTACAGCTGTTTCCAAATAGCCATCTGTCAAGGCTATTTGATGTGTGGATACTCTTAAATTAACTTAGCAGAGCTCAGTTAAGAAATTACAGAAACAGTGTGATAATATTGAAAGCTCATGTGATATTAGCATTATAAACTTATACTGGTTAAAGAAAAAAATTTAAAAGGGGTAATTTTGCAACTTTCTTTGATGTGATGAAACAGCTGTGTGTCCTAGAGTCCTAAAATAAATGATTTGATGACAGGAAAGCTCTGTGAGAGTGATTAAAAGGAAATTTGTTTTTCCTTTTGAAACAATTGGCAAAGGAAATCTTATTACTACATAAGTCTCCAAAACAACTTAAGTGTAGTTTATAGGAAGATTAAATTTCTTCAGGAGTTTTTAATCAATTAAACTGTCAAATGACACCATCCACCCTTAGCCCCTATTTTTCTTCATTGCAGCATTCTGAGAATGGGTTCACCTTGTCCTCTGAAAATGAACTCGTAATTTTCACCTTTAAGATTTTACACGCGTAAAGACTGCAAACTATAACCATGTAATCATCTAATATCATATTCATTCTTTTCCACATTGGTGTGTTGTGAATATATAGGTTTGTTTCTTAGAAGTGGGAAACACGCATCTCTAACTTTTACTGGTATCATGGACAATGGAATGTGTGAAAAAAACGTGCCTTGATGAAATGATAAAAATATTAACAAATTGAAAACAGAGTCCAAGCCACAAACACTAAATTTCAATCACTTAAAAGGCATTAGCAAGGTCAACCTCTATCATTATCTCCAGAAATGCAATTTTCTAACAATTAACACCGACAGAATTAGCCATGTATTACAAAGAAAAAAAATCATCTTTTATGTTTTAAATTTAAAATGAGAATAATTTTAGGAAATTTGAATTCACTGTTTTCAGACACTTAAACCCATATATATATGTGTTTTCTTTTAAAAATAAAATATGCCTACATTTTCTTTACTAAGTCAACTCATAATAAACTGTAGTAGAGAGGCTATAAAATCCCACTTGAAGAAAACTTTGGTTGCTCTGCCAGAATTTTCTTTATATGTCAGTCAAGTCTGCTGGAAGACAATGTCTCACTGATTTTATCTTTTCATCATTTTTGTGCACTGTTACTACATGATTTAATCTTCTAGGTCTAAGCTACTAAAACCAAGAATTCTACTTCCCTTACTGCATATAAACACCCCATATATACAAACACACATATAAACACAGTTTTCCACTGTTGTGATGTATGATTTTGTTCCTCAGAATTAATTATTTTCAGCTATAAAATATCCCTTAGGCAATGTCAAGGATTGGTAAATAAAACCTGATATTTGATAGATTAAAACTTGAACATAAACATAAATAAATGTTTTGAGAATCTACAGAGCCCTTGTAACAAACTCCTATCACCGAAACTTCTCACTCTCCTGTAGTTCAGGGCAAAGATTGGCCATCTGAGAGCAGAGCTGTGCCGGTACCATCAGACTGGGAGGCACACAGAGCTGGCTGCTACCACATCATTTCCCTCTCTTCAACACCTGAACATCACAGCTGAACAACCTCACACCTGATCAGCTCCTGCTATGGCTGTGGAGGTCACTCTCTGCATGGATCAGGGCTCAGTCAGCCACAGAGCCTGGGAAAATGCAGACTGGCTGAGGAGCCAGCGTATCTTGCATTAGCAGATAAAGAGGCTGGGCAAATAATCATAATTTGATGATCATGATTATTTGTGTGCTTAAGTGAATGGTAACTTGGCCCTGTCAGTAAAGCCTTGTCTACAAACAGGACAAAAAAAAAAAATAGCACATTACAGTGCCAGAAGCAATCTGGTTTTATTTCCCTTGGAAATTTTTTAGGTTGTTTGGGTTTGTTTTCTATTTTTCTTTTTTTTTTTAGAACTGTACAGACCAAATTCTGCTGTAAATAACTACAGGAAAATGTCAATAGAATACTTATCAGATAGAAATCCCACACTTCTGAAAAATTGTACTTCAACCCATCTAGTAAAAATCAGCTTTACATGATGAGTAGCTGGTAGGTGTCTAATCCTGCCCTAGAAAATACTGTGCCAGCAAATTGTCACAGTTTTCCGAAAATATTGAATTTAGGCCCAACATTGTATTTTTCATTGCCACTTTCAGCTGCACAGGCAACTCAAGTAGAGTAAGTATTGACTGTAAAGAAACAGCCAAGTGTTTCCACCAGACATTACCTTCTCTCTCAGGATTAGGTGTCCTACTGTGTGACCTATTTTTTAATACAACACAAAGTATAAAAATTCAACACAATGTAAAAACCAACCAACCAACCAACCAAAAAAACCCACAATTTAATTCACTTACCTTTGGCTTCCTGTTTAGCCCAGAATTTTTTCACTACCTCATTAATGTACCTCTCCTCTCTCAGCTTCTTTTGCCACAGACGAAGCTCTTGTATTTCACTATCACAACGGACCTGTGAAAGTGGAATCAGAAAAGTAAACAAAAATCATATACCTTTGTGTTATCCAGGATGAGGATACAATTTTTTTCACAAGGCTGTGGCTGGGAAAATATGTGGCAGCCATCCTCTTTGCTGGGCCTGAGGTAAAAGCAAAATCCCAGAGGTTTTCAGTTTTCAGCTTACACAGAAATAAAATCCACATAATTGACAAATCCAATTGAAAACATAAATATGTCTATTAGGGGATCACTTTGATTACCAAGGACTCATGAGAATGAGATTGCAGTGAGATGCTAATTCTTTGAGTTAATTAAAATTTAAAGCTTTATGCTGAAGGGTATTAGTGCCTTTAGAAAAGCATAACACTATAAAACCAACCCACTGACCAAAATAATAGAGCAGAAAAGGAGCATGAACGGTCATGAAGAAGAAAATTTATTCCATCAACCTGATTCACACCTGCCATCAGCTGCAAATAGGCTGACTGGCAATCCCAACCACATAATTTTCACAAACAGGAGAGCCATTAATCTGTTATTAAAAGTAATTGGACTGTATTACATGATATCTATGCTTTGTCAGTCAATCATCCCGTGAAAGGCATAATTCTGCTTCCACAAAAAAAAAAAAAATTACAACAGTCAAATGCCTTGATTTCCTTTAGATGTAAGCTGAATTTTTCTAGTATTGTTTTTGTACTGGTGTCATTCCTACTAACATAGAAGTGAACTAGCTCTGCATCAACAGCTTTTACCACTCTGCTACTTACACTTGTTTTAAGCAGGAATTGATTAAATAGCAGTGTGTTGCCCATGGTTGGCATTCACACAATTACTGCCTCCAGTGCATGAGATCCTGTCCTGAACAGCAGTGGAAAGGGACATGCCAGCATTACCTTAGACACAGGGGATTATTCTCCTAGAGTCACACTCAAATTGTAATAGACTTATTTTAAAATTGCAGTTTCTGGGGTTTGGGATTTTTTTTCCTAAATGTTATATATATAAATGTCATTATGTTTCAGGACTACATTTAGAGGAACTGTGGCTGCCCCATCCCTGGCAGTGTCCAAAGCCAGGTTGGATGGGGCTCTGAGCAATCTGCTCTGGTGGAAGGTGTCCCTGGCCATGGCAGCAGGGTTGGAAATGGATGATCCTAAAGGTTCCTTCCAACACAAACCATTCCATGATTCTAAGGTTCAATGTCTTAGTAATTCAATCTGAAGTGGAACAACATGGTGGAAACAAGCAGCAATAAGTTCAGTTTCTGCTGGACACATTTTTGCTTGCAGGAAGATAACTACTTAGTTCCCTAAAAAATTTCTAAGTAAAATTGTATTTATTGTATTCTTGCAGGATATGGTAAAGAATTTGCTCTGTCACTTGAACTCTTATTATAGGCTCTTCTCCATTGCACTCTGCTTTTCTCCCACTTTACTAAGACACATACAGAGCAAAAGAGCACAACTTAGTTTTCCACTAGTTATAAAAAACCCCAAACCTTAAAGAAAACAGTTTAAATTATTTATCCAAAGTATTCTTTCCTCCCAGGATTTCTCCTCTCTGCTGCAGCTAAGAATGCAATAAACAGTAGCTGAACTCCCATAGCACTTTTCAATCCACTTAGGAGAAGATAACTTGCTATGTTTCAGACAGTGCACTGGCAGAGCAGAAATACAATACAAGGTTTCTCGATCAATAAAAACAGACAAGGCTTTTGCTCAGTGACTTGAGATCAGATACATCTCAGACCTCCAATAATATTCCATTACACTGATATAGTTCTGTTGTATCTTCTAAAAAAGTTAAAAGGACTTCTTACAAGGTTTCTATGAAATTTTAAAAATTAAAGAAGTTACAGCTACTAGTAATATCTTCAGCTATACAAAAAAATTAAGATAATTTTCTATTAAATCCATTAAATACTATTTGCCAAAATAAAATGTAATCCAAACACAGGGTAATCTCTTTAGGCTTGCATGAAATTTTTTATTTTATGCTGCTATGTATGCTTTTATAAGCCAAATAATTCCTTATTACATGGAGTCAGTTTGTCTGCACAGGAAAGGGTTAAGGAAATGCTTATGGGACACAAGCATATAAAAGACAGTAGTGCAAGAGGCAGGGAGATAGAGAAATTACTACCTCTATATCTAAATATACAATTTCTGAAAACATGATGTGTCCATTTACAACTTCAGCTGTGTAAGACCTGTATTTTGGCCCATGACAGGGCCACAGCTGTCGCTGTATATGGAAAATGAAGACAATAATTCCTAACAGTTAAAAGATAAAAGACAAGTATAGCAGCTTCTGTATAGTCTCCCTAAGCAAATAAAACAGTGGCAGTGCAGTGAAATACACAGTGAAATACAGAGTTCTGAGATAAAGGCAGTCAGATACTCAAATACTCCAAAGTCAGCATTAAATCCAAGCAGTAAAATGAACTCCCAGAACTAAGTGTCTTTTTAGAAAAGTGACCAGAAAAGGAAAAAAAGAACACAGATATGCCACCTGCAGTACAACAGGTGACAGGAATGTAACAAAATACATTAAAAAGTTCCAAATATGCCTAATAGATTATAGTTCAGCACAGTTACAATGTAGTTTAGCCTACTGGTAATGCCTTAGAAAGTTCTTCTGTTTTGAAACCAGAGTGCAATGCTAGCATGATGAAAAAGCCATGACTTAGCAGCAAAATCTCCAGGCAAATAAGGAGAGAGTCAAGAATCTTGTCCAAACAACTGACATCTTTCCTGCAGACCAGCACTGCCTGAAGCCCTGGACAGGTCTTAGCTTTGAAGGGAGAGTTCACTCCTACACTTGCTGTAAATAACAGGGAATATTTGTGTGACCTTCTGGGTTTAAGCCTTTGCTGGTAGCCACAGCTTGCTGGAAAGCAATATAAACTGTGATAGCAAAAGTACAACTATGCCTTGCAAGATACAAAGCAAAATTGGAGCATTTTTATCTTCAGCTTTTGCTCAAAGGATGTGTATAAAATAGCACTGAATATTTACATAATGCTGTCCAATTTCAGCTCTAAGATATTACAAGATTTAGTCAAAAACCCCATGCTTTCAGTGCTAGGTGAGAACATGTAGCACAACAGATAAGGATAACACTAAAGGTTCACCCCCAGACATCAGAGGAAATTCTATTAATGAAAAATTTCTGTTAGTCTAGAATAGTTATGCAAATTTTAAAGATTAAAAAGACCCCATTAAAAATGGCACTAAGCAAAGATTCTGCAGTAAAGGGGTGAAGGAATAGATCATATTTTGCTGGAAAAGTGCCTGGAAAATTGACACCAAGCTGAATACTGCCTTGGCCTGTGACAGATGAATAGAACCTCGATAAAAAAGGATGGTGGAAAGTGAAAAGGAAGAATTCTGATAACAGAGCTGTCTCAACTCTTACTTGAGTTCTCCTACTGGCTCTCAAAGAGCCCTCTTAAAATGATGTCCTCCTTTCTGTGATCTCCCCAGAGAACTCAGCAGCTCTATTTTCCACTGCTTTTTGTTGCGGAATTCAGTTCTTGATTAAACTTGAAATAATTGTCAGAGTGCCTATCAATGTCTTCGTATGAAAGATTGTAGCAAGGACTTGGTTGATGGCAGCCATTAATTATTACTACAAAAATTAAACAAGTATTTTTCTGAAATGTGCTGCAGATAAGGATGAATTTACTGTTTTGATCATGCTTTATTATTAGAGTTCTCAAGATTCTGTACCTCTAGCTTTTTTCCCCCTTTACATAGAAAACCTTTATTGCCTGATCCATTTTTGCATTTTTTTGGCCATGTGTTTTTGATACTAGCATGCTCAGACAGCTAGAGGTAGCAGAAACAAGTGAAGTATCTAGAGAAGACTGATGCTCAGTCAGTTATATAACTAGATAAACTCTACTGCCTAAATCAATATGGTCAAGAAAATGCCTCAAAAAATGAGTCCATAGAAGATGTGTCTTAGAAGACCAAGGATGAAGTACCTGTCTCTCCATCACAGTGTCATGTATCTGTGTGCTCATGTTTAATTATCACAGTATTATCACACTGTGTAATTTTTTGTGTAAAATAAGTATTTTTACATAAACATATTTACATAGAAAATGTTTAAAACAAAATTTTTATTTTAAAAGCAGTTTTTAAAAATTCTAAATCCTCTGAATTTAAAAAACAAGGTTTAATGAAAAACTTCAGAAAACAGTTTAAAATTTTAACACAAAAATGTCTTTAGAATTCAAAAAGGCAATATTTGTAAGTTTTCAGTTATTATCAGCTATTAACATTAAATCAGCATTAGCTGACTGAGCTATTTATTTTAAAAGCAAATAAACCGAATTATTTAATAATTTTTCATAACATACTTATCATTAATGTGGTGAAATTCCACTTAAGCTTGGTGTTCTCTTAATCTGCAAGCCCAAGGATAATACATTGCCCTATGTAGCAATTTGTTACTAATGGTTTTTATTTTATATTCTGATTGCAATTTTTAATTTTTAAAACCCCATGTTCTTTCACCTCGAATAAGGTAAAACATTAATAGCTAGTTTTATAGCCTGAATTATTTTTTTATGTCTCCTACCTTTTATAGCTAGAGTTTCTCTCTCATTTCTGGGAGTTGGTTTAGAGTGATAAATACCAGTGTGAAAATCCTGAAGTTCATCTATGCAAGGAAGGACTGTGCCCTTCACAAGCTTTCAGAGAAGCAGAAGATATCTGAGCAACCTTGCAGTGTTCAGCAAACATAACTGTTATTGGATAATGGTTGCCCCCACTGTAAGGATGCCTGCAGGGGTACTGTCAGTGCTAATTAATGTTAGTATCAATGCTGTCTCTGTTCAAAAAAAGAAAAATAATGGGAAACAAACAAGCAGAAAGAGTCACAAAAATCCATCAGTCAAGAAGAACATTTCAAGGTATTTCATTGTCTTTGGCTGCACAGCACATTATAGAAGCCACTCATATATTCATGCTTGTTAAAAATAGTAGAGAACTTAAGAGAGAGTGTTTTAAACTATTGTTATTTAAAGAACACCTGACATCCAGGGATGTCCCACTGCTCACCACAAAAAAATTGCTGCTATATCTGGAGACTACTTAGAAACTTAAGTTTTGATAAAGGAAGTCAAAGACATTTCTTCATCACCAGAGTCACCTGAATTTCAAGTCTTCTTGAAGTGTGAAGGTATTGCAGCTTTAAAAAAAAAAAAAAAAAAAACAAAACTTGTTCAGGATTTTCAAAATACTTTATTTAGTATCCNTAAAGTTTTTTTATAGATTGAAAATGTTTTAAATTATTAAAAAAAAAAAAAAAAAAGACAGAACTTGTTCAGGATTTTCAAAATACTTTATTTAGTATCCTAGGGTTAGCATGGCTGTTACCCTTCAAAATAATAGCACTGGACAATTTTCTTTGTATTTATTTTATGCTCTTCCCCCTTAAACTGGGAATGGCACCAATGCTGTGTTACTAGTGAGCCTTACAACATCTGCTTGTCATTTTGTTTCCCTTTTCCTTGAACAACAGCCTGCATGCCTCTCATAAATCTCCTGTCTCATTCTTGGTCTTAATTCCTTGTCCTTTCTTTCTGTATGCTTTTATTTCTCAACAGACCTCACCAATCCTCCTCGTACATCTCCACACTCACTCACATACCCCTGCATGAAGCAAAATAGCACTCCATCTTTGAGTACTACCCAAAGCAACTTTCAGTTAAAGAAAGAAAATTGTTCAGTGTTAATTGTACTTTGGAAAATCAAATTTCTGTGGATTTTCTGTTGTTGAGGAAAACAGTGAGATTACATCAGCATAAATGTCTGTGAAAAAACTGTAGTCACTAGGCATAAGGCAGAGCAACAACCAAAGCCAATGAACCATAGGGGTCTCAGCAACTATTTATAGTATCCCCTACTTAAAATTTATGTAAGGATTTTCCCTGGGGCCTTCACAGTCCTACAGTTTTCAACATCAAGCAAAATAATTATAGATTACTCTTACCCGATAACCTCTCCAGAAGGACTGAATTAGTATGCTTGCTTCTTCTTCTGATAGAAGCAGAGATAGAGGAACTGGTGCTCTAGGACTTAAAAAAAAAAAAAAATCAACAGACAGCCTATAAATGTAAACCACTTTCTTCCCTAACAGTATATTTTATCAAAAAGAGAAATGTTGTTCAGGAGACTGAAAGACATAGTTTCTTATTGCTCTGAAAACAAAATGCACAAAGAAATGTCTCTTTTACAAATATATTATTATAAACACTACAAAAATTCCTTCTTAAAACAATAATGTACAAATGGCACATCAAGCACAGTCATCTTTCTTATTCTTCTACATGTATTTCAAACTCCCCCTATTATGGTAAGGTTTGGGGAGGCAGTGGGAGGTGGGCAAGGGAAGCAGTCTGCAATTTGTAAAGCAGGGAAGGTTTTAGTGTGTGTGCAACAATGAACAGACTTATGATGTAAATGTTTATTACATGAAATACACAGATCTTAAACATATCTTAGTACATTCATTTACAGTATGGTGTCACTTTAAATTAAAATGTACTGAAAAATAATGATTATCATATCTGCATAGCATGAATCCATTTTTAGAAATTTTTAAACAAGTTCTTAAAATGCTGAAATTTTACTTTTGATACCATATACACTTCCTTTTGGTGATAAAAGAATGTAATACATTTGTGAACTCAACCATTTTCAGCCAAAATATATGGTAGTTTGAAAGCACATTTGGTGATTCTGTTGCTAATTTTAATGGGACAAGCTAGTAATTAAATTCAGCCATCACTAGTAAAATCTCAAATTACTATATCAAACCTTGCTTCCCAAAAGCCATTTTCTATGGTTGTTGATTTATTTCTCAGGCAGAATGATAAAAAAGAAATCATCCATTGGAAAGGACAAGACAAAATTTGTTTCTGTACTGTCTTTTATAAGAAATGTAATTTGCAGCCAAAGAACTACAGCATAACAACACTGCAACTCATGAAAACACCAGCTCTAAAGAGAAGACTTGGCACAGCATTAGAATGGCTGCCAAGAGCCACTCTCCCTGCATGGGGAACAGACTGAACACAGCCTTGACTTGGAAGAACACAACATGAAGAATTTGGATGCAGCACCCACCTACAGACACACACAGCCCATGCAGGAACATGATCTACAGTATTTATATAATAAAGACATGTACATTGCAAAGCCCATCAATAACAAGCTGTTTATTTATGCAAGTCTTACATTTTCTGGCTAAAATGCTGCAATATCTTTTGGAAATTTATTTATGGCATATTACAGCCCAAGCTAGGAGGCTTGACAGCTTACATTTTCCTTTCACTTAATTTCATTCATATTAGTCTCTGCCCTAGTAAGCTTCCTATGCTCTCTGATGTCTTTCTCTTAAGGCTTGTCTTCACTGCAGGAGCATTTCAACTTGGAGCACAGCCTTAGCTCTTTATCTAATGTTACTGTGACTCCACTGGCTCACTCTGTGTACTCAGCTAAATTGGTCTCATCATCATGTCAGCTGGGTTTTGGCCTACATTTATTGTAATGTGAAGTAAAACCTTGGTCTGTTTGAAAAAGTCGAAATGAGGCAAAAATAAAAAGCAGTCTCTCCATTCAGCTAAACTGTCTTAGCTCTGTGAACATTAATTAGCATTTCTCCTGCTCAGGGGAAATCATAAGTGCTGGACAAGCAAGGCTTCCTGAGACAACAGCTTCTTATAATCAGACTTAAAAGTCTGAAGTTGGACTGTGTTGATTTCCCTGATAGGCTTTCATCCTCTGTTCTATTTTAGATCTTTTTGAAAACCAAAACTTCGAAAAATCACAGGAAGACCTACATATTTTACAGCAGTTATATCAAAGACACTGAACTTTCTCTAAGAATAAGTACATCTCCAAAGAACAACTTGAGATTTCTCCTAGCCTGCAAGGTCAACTCTAGCATTTCTTTGCTTTCATTTTCAAATTATAAAAATGTCTAACTTATAATCCAAACTAAAACTGAGAACGCAATATAAAAAAATCAATCAATAAAAGGATTTCCTTTTTAGTTTGACAGTCACTGGCAGATATCAATCCTTTCAATGGCAGAGCTTTAAAGACCAGAAATTACTTTTAATGACCTTTAAAGTCATGCCAGGTCCAGCTTGGTCTAAGGGAATAAATGGAGAATATACACAATTGTCTGCATGTCAAACAAAAATAGAATCTGAGCAGAGGCAATCACCCCTCAGCAGCCAACGAGGGAAAGAGGAGTCTGTCATTTGTGGCAGGAGACACCTGGATGCCTGCAAGATGCAAACTGACAGTACAATGTACACTGACTACATTCTGCTTATTTAGTCCTTGATTATGCACAATCTTAAAAGCCAACATAAGAAACAGTGATATCTATTTAAATATACATGTATTGTTTAACCCAAGTTGCACCTGTAAAAGAGCATCAGAAAAAGGATTTTTCTTAAGTATTTTATTTTATCAAATCTGCATAAAGCAGACACTGACCAAAGTTAAATTCCAGAAATAAATTTCTTGCTTTCTGAGCTTGTACAGATCTTGATTCTGTGAGATATTCATTACTGATATGACATTATGAAAGTGGAATTTTGCACCCAGAAGATACAAAACAGACTTGCACTAAATAAATGTAGAAGGATTGAAAAAGGTTATTAATGAAGACATGTATCTGATTTCCTCATGGACAGAAGATGGGGTTCTCAAAGAATTCTGAAAAAGGGAGGAAGGAGTCCCTCCATTTTCTGGTTTCCAAAACAGACAAAAGAATGTCTGGGGGTTCATAGTCACAGTGAAGGGCACTGAATTCAGGCAGTATTTCCACACAGTAATGCCCAGAAACTCTGATTGTTTTCACATTCCCAATCTGTCTTACAAATAGGCCTGATTCCTTCCTTGGAAACAAAATAGAAGATGAAAAATTAATCAAGAAAATGTTCAGTGTATATAATTCAGGGTTTTGTAATGGCTCTTCATGTTCCAATCTGTTCCCTAACAGCAGCAGACAAGCCTCACATTTAAGCAGCAGCCTCAGAGCCAGGTGCCTGCAGAGAGCAGCAGTGCCTGGGGCTCCTGGTGTGCAGGTGAGGGTAGAACCTCCAGGTGCAGCCAAGGAATGGCCTGGGTTCCTCTCTGCTTTTAGAGAGCTCTTCTCTAGAAATATTAAAGCAAACCTAATGCAAAGGATGAGGCCTCCTAAGTTTCAATATAGTGATCACAGCCACATTCACTTCACCTTTAGTTTGACTGTGATGGTTATTACTCTTGAATAATTAGATCATGTACGAACACAGGCAATGACAAAGTCACTGAAAAATTCATAATCTAAAGGAAGAGACCAGAGAAGAGGGGTAAATATACACAAGTAAATGACTGTGGTGATCTGTATAACTCTTCATAAAAGGATGCTGAGAAAGTCTTTGTTTTGGGAAATACTCAAAAAAAATCACATGCTGGTCTGAATAACCAAAAAAATTCTGCTGAAAATTTCTCAAAGTACTTATCCTTCATATTTGCAGTATTTCTTATTCCTAATCATAGAATCTAGAAACACAACAGCAACAGCTGCCTTCTTTAGGTTTTTCTTATTATATGCCTATCCAGATCCCCAAAAGTGTGCAATAATGAAAAAGTATTGTTTTGATTCAAAATAAATGTCTCAAAAACCTCTGCTTATAAATACAACTAAGGTAATTTACCCAAAAAAGCGGGAAAATGTGGTTCATAAGCAGTCAGACACTGAAATATTGATTCATCTGACCTGGTATTTAAAATCAATTACATATATTGATCAAATATTACACAGGCACTGTATGAGCCTCTCAGACTTCCAGGGAAATATTCCTGCAGACATTTGACAAAAATACCCTGAAATATATCACAGGTCAAACAGAGTGTGAATTGAGACCTTTCTTTGAAACATTTCCAGTATTAATACAACTATTCCATAGTCAAAAATAAATTCCTAATCACTAGTTTTCTTTTGCAACAATCTAAATGCACTAGAATAAGATATTATTAGTCTTTGAGAAAAAAAAATCTTTACAATATACAAGAAAACACTTTAGTGCATTATATGGAGAGTACATTTTTGAAGGATTGTAAATGTGTGAATAACCAAATTTCAACTTCTTTAAAAAGGAACTGCAACCAAGTAGACATCTTAAAGTGTGACTCCTGCTAGTTGCAGGAGTCTGAACTCTTCTTCTCTATCATCTTGTCCAAATAAAAGCTCCTTTATACTGTCAATAGTGAATTGAATTTAAAAATGTTATAAATACATTTGAGAGTGTTATCAAAATGACCATAGTGATAATATGCATTCAACTGCTAAACACATACCAACTATTTATATACTTGCTTATCTATGTATAATGAAGAAAAGACAAGACAGTGTGGTGGTTTGACGAGGAAGGAAGTTTCTTGGGAAGGTGGTGGTCAAACCAATCAGTGGCCAGAGGTGAATATTGGCACCTGGGGTGGCCACTAGGAACCTGGACACACCTTTGAAAACACACAGGGGTTAAAAGCAGAGCATTCCCAGGGGAACTTCCTCTTTGGGATGCTGCAGGCGAGGCTACAATTCTGGATGGCACTGAAGCGAGGCATTTGGGGTCACATGATCCCGTCATCGACCAAGGAATGATGAGGGCGGCTGATTCTCACAGCCTCTGGGCACGGGTCCTGGATAGTGTAGCACAGAGATACCTGTGTGCAGATGATCTCTATATGCAGCAAACCCAGTGGAAGACCATAGAACAAGGGATCCAACGCCTGAGAGAAATGGCAGTGGCAGAGATTATTTTCTCAGATGACATAACAACTAGGAATCCAGACTTGGTACCATGTACATCTGTGATGTGGCGAAAGCTTGTACGACTTGGGCCACAAGAATATGCTTCTGCTCTAGCAATAATGAAGCGGGAGGACAGGGATGAGACTGTGCTTGATATGGCAAAGAAACTCCGAGCATATGCAGATGCTGTGCATGGCCCAACACATGCCAGAATTGCAGCAGTGGAAACACGTCTGCAGAAAATAGAGGACAAGATAGAGGAGAATCATAAGAAACTCAGGGAGGAGATTAAAGAAGACCTTCTCCAAATCTCGGCAGTACAGATCAGAGGTTCTGGCACCCAACGCAGACGTTTCCCAGATGGGGAGAGAAGGTACACCCCACGAGCTGAGCTGTGGTTTTTCCTGTGTGATTGTGGAGAAAACATGAGGAGATGGGATGGGAAACCTACTGCTGCTCTGGCACAACGGGTGCGTGAGTTGAAGGAGGACAGGGCTCAGAGAGGAGGTTCCACCAGAAGGAAAGCAGCTCCAGTTGCCCGTAGCCGAACTGCCAGGTATGATGATGATGACGACATGTCCGATCCCCTTGAAGGAACCTCCAAGACATATGTTCAAGGAAAGAAGGATAACCAGGCTTAGAGGTGCCCTGCCTCTAGCCAGGTAGAGGCTAGGGAAAATCGTGTTTTCTGGACTGTGTGGATTCGTTGGCCTGGCACATCTGAACCACAGGAATATAAAGCTTTAGTTGACACTGGTGCACAATGCACATTAATCCCATCCAAACACGTGGGAGCAGAATCTGTCTCTATCGCTGGTGTGACGGGGGGATCACAGGATTTTACTTTGGTGGAAGCTGATGTGAGCCTGACTGGAAATGAGTGGAAGAAGCACCCTATTGTGACCGGCCCAGAGGCCCCATGTATTTTAGGCATAGATTACCTCCGAAGTGGGTATTTCAAAGACCCAAAAGGACTCAGGTGGGCATTTGGGATAGCGGCTGTAGTGACAGAGGGTATCCAGCAATTGAACACCTTGCCTGGATTGTCCGAGAATCCATCTACAGTAGGACTTCTGAAGGGAGAAGAGCAACAGGTACCAATTGCCACTTCGACAGTGCATCGCCGACAGTATAGAACAACTCGGGATGCTGTGGTTCCCATCCATAAGATGATGCGAGAGCTGGAGAGCCAAGGGGTGGTCAGCAAAACCCACTCACCCTTCAACAGTCCCATCTGGCCTGTGCGCAAATCTGAAGGAGAAGTGGTTTTGAAAACTTCCATTGTAGACATTGTGTGTGTATGTTTTTTTTTTTTTTCCTTTTTTTCTTTTTTTTCCTTTTCCTTTTGGGTTTATAGTAGATGTAATAAAGCTGTATTCCTTTACCCCTGAGATGATGGAGCCTGCTTTGCTGTATTTTGGTCACATCTCACAGTAGCCATTCTGGGAAATGTGTTTTCATGGGGGCACTGGCATTGGGCCAGGGTCAACCCTTGACAGACAGTGTGGAACTAACATGAGAAAGTTGTTATGTGGGGAGGCAGAGTCATGTAACCAACAGGAGACTGAGGCAGAACAGGTGATTTGTAAGTAGAATGTCAGAGGAATTAGAGGAAGTACAGCAAGAAGTCTTTGTAATGAGAACATGCCAAAAAATAGCAGAACAAGAATCTTTTGTCTTCAGTCTGAAAATTACAGTAGATTTCTTGCCTCAACAGGCTCTCCTTGGGAGGACGTTCCCACTTTAATGCTCCAACTCAGCTCTCCTGTGCTTGCATACTTGCCACATATTTTGGAAGTCACAAAGCATTGCCTCAGCTTTCTCTCTTGTAGGACCAATATTTATGTAGTCTGTGAGAGAGTCTGTGGGCCTGGACTGAAGGAAACCAAACATGGACCAATTCCAAAGGCCACTCATGTCAATGGGAAAATTCCCATCCATGTTTGTGTACTTTAGGACTTTGTATGTTGAAGTACGAAAAACCCCCCTTAGTGCTCCAACATTAGGAAGATGTGACAAAGCACTAATAAGTTTTCAGTTTTCTCATTGCCATTTTGACAACCTTTACATAAATTAAAGCAATTTAATGCATCAGATATTACAGCCATAACCTTCAACCCCATAAAGCACCATTACAAAATATAAATATTTTACACAGAAAATTTCTGCAATCTTTTAACACACAATTTTTAAGTAAAAAATTTCTCCTTTGTTAACCTGAATTCTGCCATATTACTTGAATGGCAATTTTTATTTGGAAACACACAGAATAATATCCACAGACATATATTCGTTAAACTTCCTGTTATTACAATAAAATGTTATTTAAAATTATTATTTAAAAGAATTTAAAATTGTTAAAGAAAATTAAAGAAGAACATATAAGGCAAACCGAGCATACTCCAAACATGGCTGGATTAGACCCAAACCAATGAAATATAGCAGTGTACAGAAAGCACAGCCTGTAGAAACTGGGCATATTATGGAAAGAAAAAAAATCAGTCACCCTTGCAAAATTACCCCTATTGGCCATCTGAGAGCTGACAATGAAGTCAACTGTAAAGGCAGCTGAGACCATCGGACTTCACGAAATTAAAATATTTGGGGGAGGGAGAAAAAAATAATCGATGTATGTATACAGATACTTGGCAAAAAGCCACTACTCCAAATTTAGTAATTGTTTATATCTTAGCTGCCCACTTCAGTAAAGCCATGATAAAGTTATTTTCTCTGTGTCTGTACACTTGTTTTGGTACACACAGATAGATTAAACCAGGAAATGTGTCCTTCTGAACTGGGTAGCAAGTAAATATCTCTAATAAAAAAGAAGAAAATACAGATTAAAAAAATCTTGTGAATTATTTTTTATCTGATCTTCAAAAGCCAGGAAATGCTTGTTCTTAACATAGGTGCATATACCATACACCATTCTCTCACATTGGATGCAAGGTCAAGGGTTATGTTGAACAATGCTATCATATTATTAAATTTACATGACAGACTTTTATGATATCACTGTTTCTCAGAGCAGGAGAACAGTGTTTTATTGGTTTCTTCATATTTCTTTCATTAATATACTAAAGAAGGCTGGGAAATGATGCTGACATGTTACTCAAACTATCTATGCCAAAAAAGTAAAATTTCAGAGGGATCAGAGCATAATCAGAGTTCACTGACTTTCCCTGGCCCCGACTCAGTACACAGAGCTTGGTTACTTGCAACTGAGCTTCAGTGCTGTTCAACCAGAAACACCACTGGAAAATGCTGACAAAAGGCAACTGTGGTACTCATTAGCATATTTATAGGATTACAAAACATTCCCAGCTCTAATTCTATTTCTTCACTTGGTTCTCCACCAGCAGCCTTTGTATCTCAGCAAGTGCCCACAAAAGTGTGCTGGTTTTGTGTTCAAACTCCCCTTTTTCTGCCCTCTGAAAGGTGCAGATGTCCTTTAAGGCAACACAAATGTCTGGCATGTGATATGGAGATTACCAGTCAGCACTGAAGCTGCTCCTTCTACTGCTTTTGAAATCTGCTTAGGGAATTGAAGATTCCCAAGGGATGGAATATTTTGTCAGCACTATTGGTAACATGCAGAACTCAGTGAAAGACAAGGTATCTATATTAAGATGTCACAGCTATTATTACACTAAAGGTGGAAACAAATTCAAATTTTACAAGCTCCTTCACCTAGAAAAACTAGGTTTTGAAGGTGCAAGGTTTGCATTTAAAATTTTGAAAACCGATGCAGCATTTAGGTCTCCTCATTTAGAAATGCATTGCACAGAAAGTGAAGCTTGTAAGACTGTGGCTTTGACTATTCTTAGGAAAAAAAAAAAAAAAGAAAAGAAAAAAAAAAAAGAAAAAGAAAAAGAAAAAAAAAAGAGCTTCAAAGAAGAAACTGGAGGCACTGGATGAGAGCCAAAAAGTCATACTCAAGTATGGTATATATTAAAAAAAGCTGGATCCTGGATAGAACAAAAACAATAGTTCTCTGGGGTTTTTCTGTTTTGGTGGGTTTTTTTAAGCTTTTAGACTGTTTGGCACTGATAAACCCATCTAAACAGTTGGGATAAGGATGCTTGCCATCAAAATTTGATCAGCACTTTTTAGTATATTGTCTCTTATATATTCTTAATCCTGTTAAAAAAATTAAAACTCCTTTAAAAATAGAAATGGAAATAAAAAGCATAGAATCAATTACATTTTAAGTGTGATAGCTGGAAGGATATAGCAATAAACGATTTATGACATATCCAGGACATAATAATAAATTCTCTTTTTCTATTCTTATTTAATATTGTAGCCTTTCCCTTAGCTCCAATAATATTTACTTCAGAAGCAGCATTTTTAAAATCTGTAATTTTAGGATAAGATCACTAAAAGTAATTATTTGATAATAATTTTAATAATTACTATTTTAAGGGCCTACTTGTTCAGAGGATTTAAGATAAAGTGTATCAACTTAAGTAGGACTCTGACACTCCAGTGTCCTTGTGGAGATGTCACTATGTTATTTAGGAGCATCACTACTAACAGAAGCTATGAGTCATCCAGCCTGTGATTCCACAGTGTATTTCTCTTGTTGGCAAAGCTGACTTAAGCAGTTCCTGCCACCATCTCTCTATCTTAGCAGCTCATTTGTCCTATTCACCTTGCCCTGAGCCCTTCATTTTAATCCTCAGTTTGTGCCAATGCACAGGTTTGCCACTCTCCAAGTTGAAGCAGACTGGAGAAATTATCTGTTTTCAATAGCTGTACAAACCCTCCTCATGCATTTTGGCAGAGAGATTCCTAACCCAGAGTAGGGCCCTGATCAGAATAATCAAGCACCCTACTGAACAGACAAGGTGGTATTAGGGTGCCTACAAGCAGGTTGGGGTAAAGAACAGGAGAGAGCAGGGACCGTTTTGTTTAGCTTTACCTCCAAGAGAAATGTTTGAAAAACTGTGATCTTAAAGATTTTATCTTTGGTACAAACATCCATCCTCACAAACCCACGGTACCAAAACTGCCGTACTGGCCAAGGGCTCTTCTGTGTGCTTAAGAAATGGGTACAACAACCAGGCTGCAGTTCATGCTCACTTTACAAAGCACTAAATCACAGCCTTAAATGGGCATCTTGTTGGCAAGAACTGTGTTTGACAGAATTAAACAGATGTGTCCCACCAGAGGCAGGTTTGAACAGCACGATGGCTGAAGGTACCAGAGTTGAGATGAAATGGGTGACTCTCCAAAGGGATCTTGTACTGCAGAAATGTCCTACACAGCTCTGACCACATGACCACCTCTCAGGGAATCAAAGTTAACCCTTTTGACACAATTGCCAGCTTATCCACAAAGACCTGTGATAAGGAGCTTTCCTCTTGCTCCATTGGTGTCTCAAGGTTCCAAGTGTCACACGTCAAGAATTCAAAAAAGCTTAATTTCCACTTACATCACGTAACAAAGATATTAATCTCTATGTTTTCACCAATTACCAATCCAGATTCCAGTTAAGTTTTCAAATTGAAATTTTTCTTTAAAATCTGACCTCTGTTAGTGTCTTATTCCTTCACTGTGGACTAATCCTTTGCTTTTCTCACACAGCAGCTATATTTTAAAGTAAATGCAGTCTCAAGGACTTTAGCATTTCTTTCAAAAACTATTGTGCTGTTTGGTTCTAAGAAAATAACAAGGAATATATGATTGAGGCTGCCAAAAACAAGGGCTCACTTCTCAAAGTCATAAATGTCTGCAGAAATGCATCCTGATGCCAAGGACTGTTTACAGGTATTTCGAAAGTAGCTGCTTACAGTTAGAAAAGAATGTCTTGATTATACTCTCAAATATTTCCATAGGAGAAAGAAACACTGAAAACATTGCTTTACTCCTTAGTACAAACATGTTCATAATACTACCAGACTATTAAAATGTCCTTCATTCTACAATTAAAATGTTTAGGAATTCAAAATTAATTTATCTATTAACAATTCTGGTACAAAATACCTTGTAAGTAATATACGAGCCAGTTGAAAACTATCACATAGTTCTTTGTTGCACACAGTAAAGGGCATTTTTGAGGGCACAACTGCAACATATTGAGGCTCTATTACTTTTTTGGGATAGCAGAGGCAAAAGAATAAAAGGAGAAAAAATTATTCGGAGTACTGCAATAACTTACTGGTCCTTTAGCCAGTCCTTAACAAAAGGAATGGAAAACAATTCAGTGAATGACTCATCTTTCCTCTTTGGATTCTTGCTAAAGAAAAAAAAAACAACTCATATTAATTTAAATTTCAGCTATCCAATTTGCAAATTAGTGCCTTGGAACACTGAACATACTTAGTAGCAAAAAACATGATTAACTTACTTGTATAACCACTCAGTTAGGAAATCAGAGGGAATAAATTTGGTTCTTTTTCCCTAAAGACAGAAGACAGTTTCAAATTATTTATTATCTTTGGATTGGTCATATGTTTAAGATAAATCGACTGCTTTTATTAAATAAAATATACAGTACATTACTCTGTCTACCCTTTATTGCTACTGCTAACAGTCAGTGGCTCAGCCAAAACTTGAGAAATTTTGTGGAATGATCTCAAGACAAACTATGAGTGAGAAAATGTATATATATTATCCTGATATTTGCTGCAGTATAGCTAGAACAAAGATCTCTGAATGGTGCTTAAAGTGGCAATGTCATTGTGAAGAAATTAACAGAACTCATTAATACATGAAAATATGTTGTAAATTCCTTGCCATTTTGTTTAAAGTTCTATTATCATACTCAAAATACTTCATTTCTTCCAAAAGACAGAGGGAACATTGATTGGATATTATTTCCTCCTGCATGGACCCAGCTTGAAGACGTTGTGAATACCCACAAGCAGAGTATTGTATGGCTGCTCTGACCAAATCATCTGCAGGGTGGTCGAGACTGGAAGGCAAAACCAAAGGCAGGCTTTTGTCTGTCCACAGACACAGAAACCATGGACACTACAGAGAACCAGGTAAAAAGTTCAAAACCTGGAGCTTCACAGCAGAATATTTGTGCCCTTTGCTCCCAGTTCTCAATCTTAACCAACAAAGAAAATTTTGCAAAATATTTTGCAGCAGGTTGTCCTTAGGGACTCATGCAGCCAGTACCACAGCCAGCCATTCAGAGCCTGAGTTTTGATAAAGCCAGAATGGATCAGGATTTCCTCTGACATTCCATCTTGACAGATTGAATGTATAAATGAGTACAGGTGCTCATTCTGCTTATCACAAACCACAGTAACCATAATGTGGAGAATAGAACATGGAGTTCTGGATGGAATAACAGAAGAGATGGATCAGTATCTTCAGAACTCTCTGAAATGAGATGTGCTCTGTATGCTTGCAGTCACAGTGAACCCTAAAAGGCATTGAGCCCCTGCAGCCCCGGGGCACCAAGTGCTTCATCACAATAGCAGCCATTGAGCTAAAAAAGCAAGCTGAGGTCCCATCCCAACACTTGCCCTGTCAAACAGGAGATTCAGCCGTAATAATTGTTTCTTCGGAAAACAATTCACACTGGTCAAAAGCTTTTGTGAAGCTGCTTAATGTCACAAAAGAGGCTGAAGTATTGACTAAAATAAGAGGTTAAGATACTACTACCACTTGCTAAGGAAAATACAATAAACATGTAATTGAAAATCTCATGCGTGAAAAATGACTTTATGGTATGCATTATCCTCAGATGTGAACAGAGAGGCAGGAAAAATGTTCTACATAGTATAATTCTTTCAGTTCATGCTATATGTCATAATTTGCGGGTCAGCCACAGGTGAAGTGGAAGAGGAACGTCGCATGAGATGCTGACTGCCTAGGGAAGAACACAGGGCAGTCACATAGCTGGGGGATGACAAGTATGAAGTTTAGATCTGGACTGCAGAGCAGTCCTACAGGACACCCAGGAAAGCTTTTCATTTTCTAAGAGAATCTTACCCATGACTCCAACAGGAAAAAAAAAAGAACTTTAAAAAAAAAGAAAGCCGAAGAACAGAAGACGAGATCATCATAAAACAATTACTAATCCTGAGCCATACGTGCCTTTATGATCTGTTTTGTGGCAACCAAAGATTTGGGGATCAGGCAGGGCTCCATTAAGTGCTTGGCTGGGAAGAAACACAGCTCCTCATGCAATTTTCACACTTATGCTAATACCAAATGCTGTTCCAAGAAGCCTAACACCTAAACTTTAAGAGACCAATACCTTCACTGCAGAGCTTTCTATGAGTCACTTCAAATGTTAAATGGACAAATCCTGACTTGCACAGAATCTGTAAGCAGAGTCTGATTGTCACTGTACAGCTATTCTCAACCACAGGATGAAAATGGGTCCCATTACTTAGGGAATTGTTTCAGAGAATAAATTCTACACTTTGACAACAAAATTAGATTTAAACTAGCACTTGTAATTTAATCTGTTTTAAGTTAATTGCTTTTCCTTTGCAATGGGAAAAAATGACCAGAACAGGGTTCTCAAAACAGCCATCACCAAAGGAATCAAATTCATCTTGTTTTATCCTTGTTAGAGGCAGTGAACTTAGCAGAGAGGAATTCAATCAAGCTGAATATTTTTTATTTTATTTTCTTTGCCAGGAAACAGTTTATTTTGCTAGTGAATTAAATCATTAGTTGCACAGCAGTCAACATTTATAAAGGGAAAAAATTACAGAAATTGACCTGCCTTTGACACATTCCTCCTATGCTGCATGAATCTGGATAAAAAACAGGAAATATCTGTACAATGTGCATTGTTAACCTGCAGACGTGTTTATAAACTGTTTATATTCAGAATTCATTTTCCGTTTTTCATTTTAAATATGATGTGCTTGGTAATAATCATGAAAATATACTGGTGATCAGAAGATGGCAAAGTCATTAGGAAACCTTCTTTCACTCCCTTTCCCTGACCTATCATAATTTTAAATATATTCCATTACAGAGCCTGATACAGCTTCCTCCTTCTGTGATAGCTAACTAGAAAGAAAAGTCAGAGTTATAATAATAAAAACATCTATACATTGTTCAGTTTGAAAATACTGAAAAATGAATGCATTAGTCAGTTCTCATGAAAGAAAAGATTTAAGAAAACAGTCTTTCCCCTGTAGGCATTTGACAGCAGATGGGATAAAACACAGGAGAACTTATGGTAGAAAAAAAAAATCAGTGAGGGAATACACTGGGCAGCCTAATAGGTTTCTTTCATTTCTAACTTAAAAATGAAGCTTCTGCAGACTGTTCTCATATTTATGTCAGTTTGAAGTCTGCACATATATCTAGCAGCTGGTGGTTTTTCTAGGCTTTAGCTTTTCAGATTTTTTGTATGCATCACATAATGCAAGAGAGCCTATTTTAAATTAAATGTATAAACAGTTATGTTTCTTTATCACCTTTCAAAAAAGATCTTTCCTACACAAATCCCTGCTTCCAACATAACCATTTCCCTTTCCTGACCTCCCCATGTGATTGTACAATTCTTCCTCTCCAGACATGGATGCACCTTCTATGGTCTCTTCTTTTAAATCCTCTGTTGGCCCCAGGATCGGATTTCTTTAACACAATTTCAATTGCTAAAAAACTCTCCTCTTTAACTTTTCCTTCTCTTCTCATTCACCTTAATTTCCTTTCAAAACATGAAAACCTTTAGTCCCTCTCATCAAAATCCCACTCTTCATTCTCTCTCACCATTCCCTCTCTCTTCTCCCGGGCTCATTCAACATTGATTGTTGTCATTCGTCCCTTCCAGTGCTTCTTCCATTTATCTTCAACTGGTTTATTCTGTAAAACTGCCCTTTACAGACTTTAGTGACTCAAGTCTAGCCGGAATTCAAACCCAGTATTCTTTTCTCATCCTTCATGACTTCTATTACCTTCATCACAATTAATCTTCTTCATGTCCTGTTGTCTCATGAATTCCATGAATCTTTTGAATCTTTGTTGTCCTCTTATTTTTGGAAGCTGTATTCCAATGTATTTATCACAAGATCCTTTACCCCTGTTCCTACTTTGGGTTTGTAAGGACTCTGATTTTGATCCTAAAATTCAGTTCAAGTTATTTCATTAACCATTTTAACATAAGTTATAGCAATTGGGTTTTTTTTCCCTCCAAATCCACATGGAACAACACATTTCTTACCAAACTAAAGGATAACTAAATATCACATATTTATGCCAGAAAAGGAAATAGAATATGCAAGTTCAAGCACCTGGACAACAATGGAAAAAACCATAAATATTCAATTATATGGCAAGCATAAAGAGCTACTGTTTTCCTAGTTATTGTTCAAAAGGAGGAGAAATGAGGTCACAGTAGAAAACTATCACCTGACCTCAGCTTGATTTCCTGAGCTTGGCTCTCCAGTAGCAGGGCATCTCTTCACATAAGTGTGTTTTCTATAAGCTGAACTCATTCTTATCAAGTTTCTATACATTAGAAAATAATTGCTTTTAGTAGTTTTCTACAAAGCAGCACACAGACCCATACAAAATCCATTTTCAGTATGCAAACTTTCTAATCTATATACCACTGAAGATCTGCAAAATTTCTCAGGTTAAAGATAGACAAAGTAACCTTAGATTTGTTCTGAGTTTGAAATGGAAATATTTCTAAGAATTTCAATATTTTTAAAATATCTTTATATTTAAGTTTTATTGCCTTTGGAAATAGCTAACATCTATCAAAGCCTGTATTTTAAACCACTTGTAGGACATGCCTTTCTTCTAAACGATATATGCTTCCAAAAAAAACCCAAAAGAATCAATACAGATTTTATTAAAAGTGTGATGAATAATATATATGTTCAATCTGTTCTTGGCTAGGTAATGTAAATGTGATGGCAGGAATGACAGACAGATGTCATATAAATGAACCATTTTCCTATTTCACCTGTATTCATCACAGCTTATAGATACATATGCACACCCGTAAATCCATCAGTTTATATACACACAGAAATTTTGTGAAGACTGAGAAAAAGTTGAAATAACTGGTATTAAATGTACAGGTTTGGATCTGAAATTCAAATTGCCATGGTTTGAGAAAACAGCAGAAATGATGGGAATCCTCCCAGCTCCCAGTACCTAAGCTATTGCTGGGGCTCTGCTAGGCTGCAGTGATACAATGAGGAATGTATTTATGCTCTATTTTGCAACAGCCCTAGGGTTTTTAAGCATTCCCTATAGACAGTGAGGAATGTCTCTCTAGACATACACTGAAAACAAATGTATAAAAACACATGTAGCAAACTATTATTTTTAATTCTGCATTTTTATAAGCTCATTCATGCTAGATAGTCTTCCAATTAAATGGAATTTACAGAGAAAAACAAGCTAAAACAGAAAATTTATCTCTATTACAATGTCAGACCAGCAAAAATAATTGAGTCAAAAAGTAAAATTCAAGTTCTGTACATCACCCTCAAATGAGTGAAATGTGAAATTAATCTGAAATTAATCTGAAATTAATTTGTGTATTAATCTGAAAGGAAGCCTGTTCCTCTAAAACACAACACTATTTAGGCTAGATACAATCAGATATTTAAGGAGGATTTGTAGAGAGCTAGAGATTGTCATAATGATCAAGTTCATGTAGAATGTAATCTGTTCTGAATTACTGGAGAAAATAACATTTAAAACCAGATCCAAAAAAAACCCCTGATATGTTATATCATATTGTTATTGATAGTTTTCTTGCAAAAGGCCAAATTAAAAAAATACTGCCTGTGAAATAAAAGGCTGTAACTTCCTGCCAGTGATTTGAAATGGAAACTACAAACTAACCTCAAAACACTTCTCCTTCTCTGCTTCATGCAGAACTGCAGCCAGTCCTGGTAAAAGCACTGGGAATATGTAAAACTCCAAGTATTCTCGAGGAGAACCTGAGCAAAACAGGACAGCCTTCACTTACAGCTAAGCACTTGGATTTCACAAAAACACCACCATTAAATATCATAAAGGCGGGGCCAATCATTTTGTCAATACCATCACAGCTTGGACAAAGCAGATTCATTCCCTTCCCAGACAGCCACTGGTTTGTCTTCACTTCTCAACAAACACAACATAAACTTGGGTAAATTTCAAATTAAATGTGCACCAACACTGCAAACTCAGTGTGCCTCAGAGATGTCAGATTTAGTTTCAAGTGAACAAACTCAGACACCAGAAGCAGTTTAGTCACAGAAGTGAAAAGCTCTGTGAATTAATTTACCCTGACAGGAAGAAATTAGCCTGTGCTGAACTCAGTGCTGCTGCAGTTAAACCACTTTGGTATTTCATGCTCTTTACAATCTGCATTATCAGAGTTAGTCATAAAACTGAATTTCTAGACAAGAGGAAAAACCAAAGGTTATATTTTAGTGGTGCTGTGATTTCTTTGTCATAATTGCTTCATACTTGCCAGATCCTTTAGAGATTTTAACACGACTCCATGTATCCAACTTTTCTCCTTTCAGAGGGCTGTCTGGGTTGGCACCTCTCCCCATTCAGGCAGTAATCAGGTTTTGGTGCGATCAGCAAAAATTAAATCACACAAATGTTCTCTTCTGGCAACACAGCTGAAACACTGAATTTATTCTCAGCTTTATACCTTTAATTGGTTCATATATTGCCAGAAAATGCTCATAACCAGGAGGACACTATTTATATAAAATAGCCAAGAGTAACACTGCTTCTGACTTGCACCAGGAATTCCTAATGAGCAAGAATTAATGGAAAAGAAGACAAAATGAATGGCTAAAATGCATAACAAAAACCCACTGCTGTTTGGCAAACTTATTATAAAGTATAGGAATTGATAAAAGTGGAAGAACAAAACTTCAGAGCAGCTTCCATTCTGAACTGTTATCAGATGGGTAAAGACAGTATTCTGATAGCAGTTTTCAAATTCAATTGTCTACTTAGTCTGTTGATCCTAGTTTTACATTACTAAATCAGAGGAAGAAATGCCTGCCATTTCTGATTTAAGGGCCTAAATAGTCACTTTTTCAGAAGAGCACAGAACTACTTTTAGCTAGTCAATGCTATTGGTTTGTAATGCATAATTTGATATTTCTTCCATTGACCAAGTGGCCAAGCTGGCACCCTGATTTCAGAGCAGAGGCCGAACCATGCAAATTCCACACAAGCAAAGGTGTTGCTGCTGGTAACACTCTAAATTAAATGAATTACAAACCCTTGCCATATACAAGACAAATAATGACAGCAGGGTTCAAGATAATATACTTTTACTTACATTTTTGTGGATCAGGGGGTTCTCCATGGGGGGCTTCCCCAAGTACAGGTAAAAGATATTGGGCTGCAGGGGCAGAAAAAAGTTGTTCCACAGGAATTTCTGCTTCCAAAGGCACCTGCTCAAAATAAATGTATCCTGTATAAATACCCCAACAGACAAGACAAAAATATACAAACCAATTCAACAGGGGAAAAAAAATATAAGGTCAGTTAAAAATTTTGGAATTATAATTTCAAATATTGTATTATTTATGTATTTTCTGAATCCTTTAAAATATATAATTACACTTTAAAAACTTCTGCAGTTTCCAACACAGTAAAATTATCCAAAGCTAACAGAAGGTACATGACTCCTTTTGACAGAATATGGTGAGATATCACAATTTTAAAAATATTTTATCCATTGTAAGAAATAGTAATTATTTGGAAATTAATGCTGGTATTTGGAAATTAATGCTGGTATTATATTCAGCATTTTCCGAATAAGTATTTTCCACTCAGAAGCTCTTTCACATTGTCCAGAAGTCCTGACATTCACCTTTTAAAGAAAATAAACTTTTCTTGTTAGCATTATCCAAGTTGCTTTAAATACAAGCAATTATTTGGAATACTACATTTGTTCAAAGAAGTTGTTTGAAAAATAATAGTTTTGTTTTCATTTTATGAATGAGTCTTCCATGTGGGTACCTAATTTTCACATTTAGTTATTTAAAATATTTTAAATCCATCTCTATGCTTCAAGTAAAAAATCTCAAGGTTTTTTGCTTGAACTATACTCACTGATCCTTGTTTTGATTCAGGATCTTCTTTTGATTGAGGAACATCTGAAAATTGAGGCTGTTCTCCTTCATGTTCTAAAAGTAAAAAAAAAAGAAGTACAACATTTACCAGGAGATCCTAAAAATATATTTATTTTCTTCCTAAACCAACATTATTTTAAAAGGTATTTATTTAGATTTGAAAAAACAAAAGTGTTGGTATGCAGTAAATATTTGTTTAACATGAAATCTAACATTTTAAAACAAGCAAGAACTTTAGAGATTCTTGTCATGTCCTCTCTTGAGCTTTAAGTCAAGTTCTCACTGACAAAAGAACCCTTTATTGGGAAAAAGGTACCAAAATAAACCAAAACAATAATTCAAAATATTTCAACATAAGCAAAATGCACCAGCTTGCACTGAATTAACCATTGTTTTTACTAGTAGACAGTATTTTTCTAGTAGACAATCCACTTTTCATAGTGGATTCCTCTATAAGCAAATAAATCCCACAGACATTGCTAAGTATTACTGTCTCCACTTAAAAAAATAAAATAAAATAAAATAAAATAAAATAAAATAAAATAAAATAAAATAAAATAAAATAAAATAAAATAAAATAAAATAAAAACAAAAACCCCGATGAACTAAAAGCTGGACACGACCCTCAAGGATTACTGAGAGACTCAGGCTAAGAAAATAAAGGACCAAGACAAGGAACTTGATCTGAGAAAATCTACAGATCCCACAGTGCAGACCACTGAGAGCCCAAACCAGCAGGTTCAGTTCTACCATCGCAGTGGGGTTTAATGGCACCACCAAATACAGGGGTGCTGCAGGTGCTTGGCTTAGAATAATCAACCTTACTCCTACGCTGAAAATGGCCACTTTAATGCAAAACGCCTACTCTGGGCATTATGAAGCACTGAATGAAGATAACCCTGTTGGGAACTGCAGAACTGCAATGCAGGTCTCCCGGCTTTGCAACCTCAGTGTTCTCAGACTTTGGGAGAAGCCCAATGGCTTTGCTTTATAATGGTGCCCAGAGAACAGATGTTCTGTATTAATTTAGCGTTTCAATCAGGAACGGCACACTCGCCTCTCTGCTTTCCCGAGGTAATGTCCAACTCCGTTACAGGATAACCCGCAAAGCACAAGGGGCAGGTCAGAGCCCTGACACGCTCGCAGCAGGCTGGCTGCAGCAGAAACAAACACTAAGAGCGTGTCCATCGGGAAGTTATGGCAATAAAAACAACACAAGTCCCACGAGCAGAACCATTCGTGGGCCTGGTGCCGGTGGGGATCACGGCGGCCCTGGGCACTCTGTGGGGCGGGCACAGCCCCGCGCGCGGCACGCAGCGGCGCTGAGAGGAGCGGGCAGCCCCAGGCCGGGGCTGGCCGAGCAGCGGCGCTGAGAGGAGCGGGCAGCCCCAGGCCGGGGCTGGCCAAGCAGCGGGGAGGGG
>VZRH01006256.1:72141-130011 GCA_013397555.1 Urocynchramus pylzowi
ACAGGGACCGGCACGGCACGGGCCGCACGAGGTGTGGTGGCGGCGGGGCCGAGCCGGGCCGGGCCGTTCCGGGGCCCGGAGCGGGGCGGGACTCGGGCTGACACCCCCTCCCCGGGGTGCAGGCGGTGGGTGGGCGCGGTGAGCTCGGGGCTGCTGGGGGATCGCGGGCTGAGCGGGAGGCTCGGACAGACAGCGAGAGGGAGGCTATGCTAGACTTGGGGTTCTTTCCGGGGTTTGATAGGATGCCTCGATATTATTATAAACCAAGTAGGAATAATTGAGTTTCTCAGTAAGTGGGTGCTTCTCTGTTGTAACCAATTCATTGGCATAAGTGTCCTGAGAAGAGAAACGGAGAGCACGGATGAGAAATCACCGATAGAAGAAAATTTAAGATAATAATTCAGGTGCCTTGGAAGGGTCTTTTAGTGCTGAGTGGGCAGTAAAGCGGTGTGAAGTTCAGTATTAAGTGAAAAGTCACAGGTGTCTGGAGGACTACTCTAATTTCTATATACACATGGATACGTTTTGCCATTTATAAAAGATATTTGGAGGGTAGGTATTTCTGTAAAAACATTATGCTCTGCTGCTGTGAAACAGACAAATAGAACTTTGCAAACTAACTAAGACAAGGTACACTAAACAACATGATAAAAAGGATCACCCCAGTAAACAGTATTTTCTGTATGTGTCTGTATGTCAGTATGTTCTAGTTCCCCATCATGGAAAGCAGACTGAAATTTTAGAAAGAGTATCGGGGACAATGGGGGATCAGGAATGGTTTCAGAATAAAGGAAGACTAAGTAGATTAGGACTTGCATCATCTCTTTGAAGCAGTTCACTAACATCTTCATATCCTTTTTTAGAATGATAATAAAGAAAAAGAGAAAATACATTTGTGAGGAGCCTGTACAGAAGAAGAAAAAGGTGAAGACTATCATTAAAATTGAGGAAGATGTTCAAACTGTCATTAAAACTGAGGACAATGGCCATCTCAAGGAAAAAATGAAGACAAGGAAAAAGGAAAATTTAAAAGATGAATGCTTACACAAATTGCAACCAAAGAATAGTAAGAAAAACAAGAAGAAGGAAGTTGGCTGTGAATTACTCAGAGAAGATAATTTGGAAAGCTTTGTGAATATAAAAGGTCATCTGGATTTACAACTTCAAGAAGAATCAGAGGAACAAATTAAAATACTCAAAAAGAAGAAAAAAAAAGTCCAGTGTCATTTCTCCTTGGAGAATAATGAGAGTAGTGACGTGGAGCTTTCAAATCATCACGCAGATGGTACTTTTTTAAAGAAAAATGAATTCTCTTTAAAAAAAAAGAGAAAGAATACTACTTTGGATTTGGAATTGGATGGTGAGGTAACAAAGAAAAAAAGGAAGAAATGCAGTTTTTCATTAGAGGACATCCAGGACAGTGAACAAAGGCAATCTGCAAAAGACTGTAAAAACACCCACAAATACACTTCACAAGAAGCAGTTTTTATGAAGGGTGAAGACTATGACACAAGTAATGCTCAGAATGGTGGGGAGAGTTGTGTGAGAAGAAAGAAGAAAAAGAAAGATAAGCGTGACTGGTTTTTACCACTGGCAGATAATGAGGACAACGTGCATCGAGTTCCTGGTAGCCCCACTGCATTAAGTGACTTTAGAAAAAGGAAGAAACATAATTCCTGGGAATTTATATTGACAAGCAGAGAGGAAGAGGACAAAATTAAGAACTTTGGGCGTATCAAAGAGAGGAGGAAGAAGAAGAAGAAAAAAACCGCTATTTCTTTCTCAACCTGTGAAGATAAGCAAGACTGCAGTCACAGCATTCCTGATAAGCATTTCCCAGCACAGCAAGAAATTGAGCTTGAGGAAGAAAAGCTGTCTGGAAAGAAACACAGGAAGAATTTAAAGGATAATAATGAGGTCAGTAAGAAGAAAAAGAAGACAATTAAGAAAAAGAAGGAGGAAACAACATACTCAGAAGTTTCTTTAAACAGTGACAGTGCTTCTAAAAGCCAAAAAATACTACCACAAAGCAATAAGAAGAACAAAGAGAGTGAAATGAAGCGAGCTCAGTGTGTTACAGGGGACACTGTAGATGGGGCATTATGCAATAGTAATCCTGCACTGTGTGACAGAAAAAGGAAAAAGAGGAAAAAAGTACCACCACAGGACTTAGCTGAAGAACCAGGTTCAAAAGCAGATGGAGAAAAGATCAAAACAGAATCACCATGGAATGAGTCAGATGTAAGTTGTAGAGAGGAGGGCAGCTTTGCACCCTCCTGCTAAGGAATTGAAAGCCTTTTGGGGCAGTTTCCTGCTTTGCAAGCTGCTCTGCCTGTTGGTGACATTGAGGTCACTGAGGGCCCCCACTGGGTGTGGGGAAGCAGGATCAGCTGATCTATTTCAGCATGTCATAGCTCACAGGAACACAGGGTATTTGAGCTGGAAGGGACCCACAGGGATCATCAAGTCCAGCTCCTAATTGAAGGGCCCATACAGGGATCAAACCCCAGCTGAGTTGATCCTGTGACACGTGGGGAAGCATTGATGCCTGCTGCTGTCATCACACAGTGTTTCAGTTGTGAAAATGTAAATATTACAGCTAGCAGCAAGTATTGGCCCAAAAATAGAGTGGGTTTGTACAGTCATAAATGTTCAGTTGCTTTTCACAAAGTGGCAACACTCTTCATAAAACAGGAGTTGAATACCATGTAATGTACCCTGAGCAGATGGTAACCCTGGCAGCAGGAGTTCATCTGTTTGTTACACTTTCCTCAAGCTTTGTTGGAATTATGTAAGATTAGAAACAAAGGGGAAAGTTAGCCAAAACCTGTTGACTAATTCCAACGAAACTTCAGAGAAAATCCTAGGAATCCTAAGTGTAGACTGGGCCAAGAGCATTGAAATATAAATTCTGATAGAAAAATACTGAAAACCTAAACACACAGTTTTAATTAAAACAATAAATCTATGCAAGAAAATGAATAGATGAAAGAACTGTGTAAATTGTAACTGAGGGTAACTGGGATTTTACCCTGACTGACTGGTAAAGGAAATCCCATCCCAGAGTCTTGCAGTACTTGCTATTTCTGAGGTAAAATGAACATGGGAAGGAACTGATGAAATATTTGAAATACAGATGTTTTTTCTTTATCTGATCAAAGTTATACTTTTAAGCTAAGGGTGCCAAAAGTTAGTTCCTACATGCCCAACTTCTGTTACCATTGGGAATTAAGCTGTGATGCTCAAAAAATCAATAGGTATCTATCCGTATTTTTAGCTGCTTAAACTTAATTTTGAAAACAGCACATTGCAAATTACTAGGAGGTTGTTTTTATTCCTGTAGTTAATGGGAAGCTGCACTCCAGTTGCTTTCTATCAAGAATTTGAATGCTTGGCTTACTTAAATTTCAAACACTAGTTAAGAAGGTATCACTGAAGATTTTTGTAAGTTACAGGTAGAGCAGACCATAATGTGAGCTGCTTTTCAAGCTTACTTCATGGTGTGCTTTGCTTTGTCATGCGCCCAGATGCAGTTTCCTCAAGTTCTATGGAAACCTGGCAGCTGCCTGGTGTCTAGTGCTAATAACTAAATATAGATTCATGTGGAGACCCAATACAGGCTTATTTCAGGGGTTTGTGAGGGGAGTGTGTATGCTTATCAGTCATGAGGTGAGCAGATGTTTGGGGCTTTCTAGTTGGAATTCTCCTTTTGACCTTTCAAAAGGACAAGGTGGTTTTATTGCTGGATATATTTTCTAATTAAATTGGCATTGCCTTTTTGAGATTGTTAGACATTATTTGGATTTTGCAGCTGCTTACATTGTGTAGAGGCAAGATAAGCTCTACAATGACATGTAAACTTTCATGACCATTTAGTATGGAAACCACAGCAAATACCTTGCAGACTGTTGAGAAGAAGGGAGTAGGGTGATGCATGTTTTGTTCCTCTTTCCCATAGGCAGCTCCTTTAATAACAAAAAAAACTACGCAAAAGAAAATCTGGAGATTGAGAGGTCTGGTTTAATCAGTTCTAGCAAGTTCTAGTTCCTGCCAGAAGAACTGTCTTTTCTTCCAAAAGACCCTGCACTAATAAATGGCTGGTAATGTGGTCTTGCATTTAACTGTGCCACAGTCCTGAAATGTTTTAATCTACAGCATGTCACATGCTCTGCATGCCTTGAAAAATCCTCTGTTGGGCTTGCCCTGTAAGTAAAAGAGCAACTTTTAAAGATAATGCGAAGTGATACCCACTTAATATCAGAGATTGGTGTTTTTCTCATTGGATGCCATGGCAGTCAGCTCGGGCAATGAGGAGGAGTGAGGACTCAGTTTACTGCTTTGATGTTGTTTGCCAGCAGACAGCATAACCCTACCACATGTAAACTTGGCATACCTCCAGTGGGTAGTTTTTTCCGCTCAGTAGCCCTCAGCAGGTCAGCACTGTGCTGGGAATGAGCAGGGATGGGGGTGCTCCCTCCTTCCAGCTAAAAAGAAAAAAATATGCTGCAGGGTTTTTGCAGAGTCCTGTCAGGACAGTTTACCTGCTTGTTTTAATAGATCTGAAAAGACAGTACCAGGCCATCTAGAAGTAAATTGGGGGTTGGTTTTGGTTTCTTCTTTTCTTCCAAGAGCACGAGCTCTGGTTCTTGCAGACAGTCTTCTCACATTTTTAATAGTGCACGTACTTGTGTCTGTGTGAAAGCAGAGTATAAAAGGTAGTTTTGGAAAATGAGGTAAATCATTGATAGTTTTTAATATAACTAAAGCCTCAAAAAAACAAACAGCAGGTTCTGCTGACAGAAGTATGTAACAGATCTTTTTCCTTGTCGTTTCCCTGGCTGTTTCATGCTTGGTTTATTATGCTTATTATGTATCAATAGATCTTTCCTTTGGCCACTTTTTCCAGGCTGGTCTAAAGCTTATGGCTCTCATTTACCACTATCCTGGACTTACTGCTTACCTTGTTGTACTGGATGCCCAAAAAGCTTCTCCTGATTACAAATTTGGAAGAGAAAGGCTGAGGGCAGTGGTTTAGGCATGCCAGTGACTGGGAGCAAAAGCTGCAGAAGGGCTGCACTTTGTGGAGGTGTGATCAGGATCTGGTTGTGTGTGGACTCTGCCCAGATTTACCTCCTGCCATCCAGCCCATCCATTCCTTCTGGAGCTGCTCTGTCTCTTCTGTCAGCTCCCTGTTCCTTGCTCTTAATTGTGGAATAATGTGCTGTTGGCTGCCATTGTAGGAGACAGTTCATGTATGAGTCCTGCCTCTCCCTGTGCTCCTTCCACACTGGGAGTTCCCTGGGGACCATCATCCACAAGGGAGCACAGTGCAGCTGCCTCTTGATTAGTTTTTGTTTATTTGTTTCAGAGAGACCTTCATTTATTTTACCTTCAATTTCTATTTTTTTAAACTTTTGCTGTCCCTGTGCCTTTCTTCAGGTATAAATTTAAGCTTTTACAAAATGGTTTAAATTAAAATTACTCTGCCTGCAAACATTACTGTTCATGCCAGTGTTGTTGGCAGGTCCCTATTAATGTGTAAATCTAAAAATCATTTATCTTGAATAAAAAGAAAAAAAATATCTGTGAGGTTTTTCCATAGGAATACACAGATTTAATTGGCATTTTCGTCTTAGAGCTGACTATTTCTTCTTGCCCCTGAATAGTACTACTGATTGCTTACTGTTTTAACTACTTTTGTGGTAAGAGCTGTGTAAATTCTAATTAACCAGAATGGATAAAAATAATCATACAAGCTTTTTCCTGTTTTGCAGGAACATCTAGATGGTGTAATTATTGTGCAGGAAAAGAAAGGAAACTGTGATGAAATTAACATAGACAAGGTATGCTTTGTCCTAACTGGGTAAGATCTAAAGCAAGTCAGCATTTAACATATGCGTAGGAATATTAATACATATAACTGATACAAAAAAACCTGCTTTGTTGCCTGGATTTCCCTAAATGGAGCTCTGCTTAAAATGTGCTCTACGTGTGGGTTAAGTCCAAAATGTATAGTCAATGTCAGAACTAAGTAACTTACTAAGTTAAAGACACATTTCTTTGCCTCTCATCAGTGTTGGCAGTTAGAAAATTAGACCTACTTGATACAGCAAACCACTCATTTAACATACACTAAAAAATTACAGTTCTCATGTTGAGTGTGTGAAAGGATCCCATGCACCTTTTAATTATCCTTGCAAAATTCTGAAGATAACTAATTATTTTGTTTTTCTTTTATTATTTCATTGTGAATTAATTGTCAATTAACACACTGGGCACAGAGTCTTATGCTGCATGTGTAATTTTTCTGCACACTAGGTGAGGCGGCAGGCCCTGCAAGAAGAAATCGATAGAGAATCTGGCAAAACCAAGGCTTTCAGTTCCAAACTGGGACAGGTAATTTATGAGTTTAGACCTCAACCTGATAGAAATACTGTGTTCCAGGGCAAGTTCCTGTAAAAAACGCTGTGCTCTTTTTTGTATGTGACTCATGTACAACAGTGTTCCTTCTGACTGTAGATTTCAGGTCATGCTATAGAACAAGTTTGTACAATGCCAAGAGTCTGAGATCTGAGCAGTAAACTCCTTGCCATTGCACAGTGCTCTAATTCCCATCATCAGTCTTCAAAAGCAACATGTTCTCTGGTTCCTCTGGAGAATGAGCATGAAAAATTGCTACAGAAGCATTTTCTGCTTACTGTGAAATACAAGTAATTTTTGGGCTATGGATGCAGCAGTCAGTGAAGCGTATCTGATTTCTTACCTACAAGACTTTGCACACGTTTAGCAACGGGGACACGCACGGAAAGGTAAAGGGGGTGGCAACTGTTAACACACGTGCGTGATATTTAGAGTCAGTCCTCTCATGGCTTCTTCCCTACAGCTCTTTGGAAGATGATTCCTGATTCTTTACTTTTGCATCCTGCTCAGCCTGGCTCGTAACAGATTCACAGTAAGGTAGTGGAAACTTGCTGCAGTGTTTAGGCAAGGGTACGAAGATTGAGGTGGAGAGAAAGCTTTGCTAGTAATTTAGGCTTCTGTTGTTTTGCAGGACTGCCAGAGTGCCTAGAAAGCTGGAATATGCCTCAAACAAATGCCAGAAACACCTCCTATAGCTCTGACATAGTGGGAGGGAGGCTGAGTAGCTCTGGAACTACAGCTGTCTAATAGTCTCTGAAGTCATTGAGAAAAATGACATCCTTGGCAAGGGATCTCAGTTCTTTGGCACTGATCTGTCTCTGTTTAGTAGTATGCAGAAGAATAGAAACTGTGAAAACTAATTCATCAGCTCCACAAAGTGAGCTGGAAATGCTTCAGCAAAAGCTGTGTGTAGCGCCTGCCAGCAGCTCACTTAAAAACAGAGTTTGACAAGCCATAATTATGTTTGCATGTGTGCAGATGTCTCCCATTGCAAAGGGAGGACTTACATTTATTTATCTGTGTATTGTGTGTATCTGGATGTGTGCATGTATGTGTCAAAGACTGGGCTTGTGCAGCAACTTGCAAGGTCAAAAGGCTGAAGTATTATGGGTAGCTTTCTTTCAATACCAGGTATTCTGGCCTGTGATAGTGAATGATAGTCCAGCCTTGCTTTTTTTTTTTTACCTTAAACCCCTGCTGTAGCTTGCCTGCAGTTGTGTAGCATGCTGTGTGTCGTGCTGGCTGTCTTCTGGAGAATAACTATCATGCAAGCTGCAAATGTTCTGTTGGAAGGATTTCAGGCTGACATAAACATACTACTGAATTCACATTTTTTTCCTTTGATGTAGCCAGCTTAGTCTGTTTAATTAATAATCAGACATTCTGCCATTTAGTATCATGCTCAATTTTAAAGAAAAATTCTGAGTAAATCCTGCCAAAAATATTTATAAGTAACTGCATAGCTATAGCTCAGGAGTCAAACACACCCTTTAATAATGAAGCCTTTTCTTAGGTAAGCCAAAAGTTCATGAACTCTGTAAATCCTATGGTGTATCTGGGGTTTTCCACAAACAGCTGAAATGTCATTTTAGCTGGATATTGCCTCCTCAGAAAGGGGCCAGAATCTGCAGACAGAAGAAAAATCCTGAAGGGGTGAACTAGTTCAGAGAGTACAGTTAAATGCAAATACAGTAAATACAAAGAACACAGCAAACTGCAAGGGAGGGGAGGCTTTAAGAGAACTAGACTTAGTCCTGTTGGATAGGGGAGGCCCTCTGGTTTTGCGCCCTTGCAATATTAGTTGTAATTAGTGGGATGAGAATATTACTTAAAGCTTATAAGCCAGATTGAACAGTGTCCACAACTAACCAAACACTGCTGAAAACAGCAACTGCCTAATTAGGCAGTGGGAGAATGAAAAGATAACCCTACAAAGTGACAGTGAAAGAGGATTAAGTCTGACAGTTTTCTTAGAATAAGAGATGCTGTCTGGCTCTTGGAGCTGGGTAAAGAGAGAGCAGAAAGCCAAGACTCCTAAGGCCAGAGGGGAAGGAGATTCTCAAAGCACATCAAACCCTGGCTCCAGGTGAAATGGCCTGAAATGCTGATGAAGGTGCACTCAGGCAGAGTTAGGTCAGTCTTTTACCACATCCCTGGAGAGGTACTGCCCATGGAATAACAGCTTCCCAGCTCTGTTCCCCTGTCAGGCTTCTGAGTTCTGTTCTCATGGTACACAGCCAAAAATTGTCTTCCTTGGTCTTGGTATTTCTTAATTTTAGTGTTAACTTTGTTTTGCCTCACAGGCTACAAAGCTTGGACAGTGGAGTACAGCTACTTTTAAAAGTTCTGAGGCACAAATGAAGTTTTTTAGACTGTTGGGTGGTTTTAAAAAAGGTTCTGTGCCTATCCAAAGTCCCTCAGCAACTATAAACAAACCAAACATGGCTCTGAACCAGGAAGGGGAGGAAAAGTTACAGCAGGCTCTGAAGATGGAGTTTGATAAAGCAATGGACTTGAAGCAACACAGAGGAATTGGTCTTGGATTTCAGCCTACTGCCAACAAAAAAGCATACATAGACAAATACACATCTAGATGTATAAAATTTGAAGATTAAAACTCTGAAGGAATAAAGAGAGTGAAATTTCTTTTTGCCTTCTACATCTTTGTACTTGAAATTAAATAACAAAATGCTGAAGAAATTTTGTTTACGAAGTACTTGAAGTACAAGTTTGCAACTGCATCTACCATTGGAGCTGGGTCCTCTCTTCATCCAAACAGTAAGTTTTGGAAACCTTTATCATGTTCTGCAAGGCAAGAGACAGCATCCTTCAAAGACTGAAGATTTGTGCCAGGCCTGCAATTAGTTGAAATTCAGTAATTTTTTTTTTAATGCTGATTTAATAAACTTACTTTTATCCATATCATAAGTGATTCAAAATGATTTTATTGTTCTGTAAAATCTTCACACCTTTTACACTCAGTGGCAGAAAATGATGGTGCTTTACTTTGAAGACACACTAGTGGTGTGCCCTCAAATTTGATGAGGGCAAACTTTTAACTCATAAAGGAATTTTTAAAAATCTAACTTATAATAACAGATAGCATTGAACATTCTCTGTATTTGAACTATGCTCTGGCAGTTGGATTTTCAATCAGCAGCTGTTATCTAAAAATGAAAGTATAAGCATTTTGGAGAATAGCACCAACAGAACTACTATATTTCTTTATCTTTTAAGACAGCTTCACTTTTTCCACAATAGTTTTTCTGCAATGGACTGTTCTACCTGAAAGCATCTGCCTCCAGCAGAAAACACACTTAACAAAACAGCACTTGGTTCTGATGCATTTTCACTTGAGAGGAAGTGAAAATTATGCTAAGACTCCATCTTAAGGGGTTGCCATGAATCCATTCCTGTATCTGGGAAGCAGGAGATGCTCTTCCTGCAGAGTCTAAACTTCTTGGAGAAAACCTCCTTTGAAGTGTCATTTAAACCACCACTACCTCAACATGAGGCTGATTTGCTTCAGTGCTCTCAGTGTTCAGCACCAGCTTCCACCAGCCCTTCTAGGTTTTGGCTCTTGTTTTACTGAAATTCAGGTAGTTAAGGTTCTGTTTTCTCTTCTGGTGTGAAACAAATGCTGAATTCAAGCCATCAGCTACTTGCCTGGCAAGGAGAAAAAAAAAAAACCAAACCACTAAGCAAAAGTAGCAGTAGATACAAGGTCTTAACATTGTTCCTTACCGTGGGGGAGAAAGGGTGAGAGTGAAATTTTATTAGACATAATAACAGTGCATATAACTAAATTCCAGAAGGGTAAGGTGATAGATTAGTATACACAAAAAAACTTTCCCAGAACACACAGATGAACTGCAAATTGTTTTATTTAGTGATAGCATACTTTGCAAATGTAGAAGACTTTGCATAATTTCCATTTTCCTTTGCAACACATAAAGATTCCTTCTATTTTACAAAACACCACTGGACTAAAATGAAAACATAAACATGTCTGTGTAAATGTATTGCAGAAATTAGAACAGTAACACCTCAGACATTTTTCTCTGCTACTGGAACCAGCCAGGCAAATGCTGGCAGCATCCCAAAGCAGAGAGACAATTTAGTCTGACTGTTATATTGAAATGCTGCTTTCTGCAGAGGAGAATGACTGTTCTGCAAGAGGGATGAAGTTTTGAGGCTGTGAACTAATTTGTACATATAATCTTCCTTTTTTGTTAAAATTACAACAGATTAGATCTCAAAAGGCTTTTGTAACCATAGAGGTTCATGATACTGTTTATTGAATGTAAATCAGCATTTAAAATAACAATACTATGGTAAAACGGATACAGAAACTGAGGTTAAATTACTGCACTCAGAACAGTTTTAACTTTGCTGTGCCAAAGTAAATATGTCTCACTAAGGAAAGTAAAAGTACACTGAACTCCTGCAGTGAGAATGTAGATCAGTGATTTTTGGCCTTGGTTCCATGCTCCCTTGTGCAGGTGACTCCTTGGAAGAGACACTCATCAGGTCCTGGACTGCAGAGGAAGCCGAAGGGCCAAGTCTGTGAAATGACTCATTTCAGATTGTTTGCTCCTCTTCTTGATGTATTCTAGGGTTTTCACCTAGATTTGAAAAGAAAGGTATTTGGAGATTTTCAGTGTCTTATTTCAAAGCCATCAATTCATTTTTTGAAGGTGTTTTATCATGTTCATTATCATGTATATGTTTCTTAAAGGCTCTCAAATGCCACTTTACAAGCTTTCACCAGGCAATTTCCTCCACAAAATAAAAATGCAGTATTTCTCTTACAGCTAGTTTTCTGTACTGAACAAAAGTTAAGAACAACCACCACTTTCAGATTTCTTAATGCTTGTCATACTATTAAAATTCTAGAAAAATACATATCACTTGAAATAAAAGAAGCTACTTGTTCATTAAGAAGCATTTAGAAAAATAACTTGTTGGGTTTTTAAGATAATTTGATTTTTTTATGATAGTAGCTTGTAAAGAGATGAGGTTTATTCAGATCAAGAAAATGTTACCTTTTCCCAAATAAAGAATGGAAAAAATTACTAAAAACTAGAACCTCTCTGCATTATCTGTCTCCCTCCCTTACCATAGTCTTGGTGTCAGCAAAGCCATGCTTCTGAGCAAGATTCCAGAGATTGACTGAAAGCTGGTTCAGTCTGTTGTTTCGCAGGTCCCCATGAGCCAGAATGGTGTTAAAGAAATAGAGTGCCAGCTGGCTCTGCCTCTTCAGGGTCTAGGATAAAACCAGAAAATATTCCCATGTTACTGTACACTCATCCCAAAATACCCAGCTTAACCTCACCAGCTTCTCTGAACCCTCAGCAGTTCAAAGGACACTCCTTTATGTGTGTAACACACAGCAATAGTTACAGACATAAGAATACAGTCAGAGTTTTCATATTCCAGTCAAAATGCAGCAAACAGCACTAGCTGTAAATCAACATAAGCTGCTGTAAATAAAATAATTACTCAAAACTCCTATGTCTTATACCACTTTGACACAGCACAGTATGTAGGTCTGACACATTTACAACTCCAGACTCCCTACAACTGCACAGAAATCACCCTCCCACCAACCAATCTTGCACTTAGAGCACCCTAGCTGTCAATTTTTAGAGAAACCACTGTCATCAGTCTAAATTAATGCAACTTCAGACTTTTTTTCCCCCAGTCTATTCTACTTTTATTTATTTATTTAACCAGAGACGTATTTTCCCTGCTATTTTTTCCCGAAACTCTGGTGATACGAACATATTTCCACCATATTTATAGCTACTTCCCCTAAAATTGCTGAGGAGGGACCTTAAGGACCATAAGAGCAGTTTTACCCCCACACAAAGCAGAGAGGATTCACTGCTACATGTTCTCTTGACCAGAAACAGCTTGAACTTTACAGAACTGTCCAGAACTAAAAATTTCCATTCCTGCACTGTCACACAAATGAAGCATTCTCTAATACTGTGAAAAGACCACACTGTGTTAACAATAAGATGCATTGTTCTCTTCCAAGTTGCCATTTTGGTGAAAGGATTTTATTGTGAGAAAAATTTATTTTCCTTAATAGCTTTTAAAGGAAATGAACCAATAAAAACACAAAATCATTAGAGCCTTGTTCATTTAAATGAGCAGCCAAGAAGATGAAAATTAAAGGTCACCAACACTGAAGCAATCCAAATACCACAGTGATTTTATGACCAGCTTTACTTTAGCACAATTAGAGATCTCTGACAATATTCTCATCACTTCTATTTCCTCAGCAACAACAGCTTCCTCAAACAACTATTCATTCTTACAGAGCAATTTTTATCTAAATCTCTCAATGACTTTCACTCAACAAAGCAAAACAAATGGTCCCTCTTTGTATGTAAGGATGTGCAGAGGAGCAAATCCAAGGCTGCAGAGGCAAAGGCGGGCCAAGCACCTGTATCTGTGCTGCTTAGCCTTAAATCCAGTTTTCTATGCAACAACAGCCTCAGTGAACTAACAGGATCTCCCTACTCAAAGCATGCTTGAAAGGAGAAAACAAACAAAAAAAGGCCTTTCAGAAACCATGGATTTCAAGCCCTACAAACATTCCTACCCACATATTCCATACAGGAGTCAGATGCAAAAAAATTCCTAATATACAACCCACAGTCCTGAAAACTGTTTAAATTTTCTTCCAAGACCTGGAACATTGGACATTCTTAGCTGTGCTAGAATGGTTGTTTCTGCTGCTACTGGTCTGAAAAAGAACTACTGGTTCCTGAGGTGATGTGTACAATGATATAGAGGATTTGAACAAAGGATATTTTCATCTTACATCTCTGCCATTCCTCAAGGAAGGACAAACAGGATAGCAAAAGCAGAGAAAAGGTTAAACTTAGCACAGTGTCCTCCCAATATGTATCACTTAACACACTCTGTATTGGCAAACACTCTGGACTACTGTGCAAATAGCCCATCTAAAAAATTCCATTCAATCAATCACGCCCTGCCCTCCCATTCCAGGCCATGAGCCACAAGATTTCTGTCAATAGAGGCCATCCAGTAAGGGCTGATTGGGAAGCTGTCCATTCTCAGAAACAGGTACATTAACAGAACAGTGAGTTCTCATTATTTCAGCAAACATCAGTCACCTGCCTTTCACATACAATCCATTAAGCTAGATTTGATCACTCAGAGCCTCTGAATTCCAATCAAGAAATCCAATAAGCTGCCTAGAGTTTTCTTTATTTTATATTGAACAAATATACTGAAGTCAGAATAAAGACAAAACAACTATTTCCTCCCTCTGTACCTCTCTCTTGATATCATCTTAGTGCCTGGGATCTGAAACTTTTATAATTATAGGTGTATAATTAATGTTTCATTGTATTTTCCCCAGTAATAAACTAACTGTGAATTCTCACTTTGCTCATTACAGAATTGGACATCATTAGGTGTCCACCACAAGCCTGCCTATGTGATGGTCTCACTTTCTAAACAAGTTAAAATACCCAATTTCTTTTTGTTATGAAGTTCCTGAAGCTTTTGAAAAGACCAAGTCCTGGTCAAAGGTGGTCTGTTTCTTCAAATTACTTTTGGTTTTGTATTGAATCAAGCTGAGTAAGAACATACCTCCTCCTTTCCCAGGGTTTTCAGGTGATCCAGGATCTGTGACACCACTGTTTCACTCAGTTTATTAATTTCAGCCAGGAACTTGGAGTCTCCACCATACAGAGTATCATTGGAATCAACTGCAGAGACGAATTCAAGCTTAGGTCTGGCTGAAGAGCAGTACATTTATTTGCTATTGCAGACATCATGTATTGATAGAAGACCATATTTGGAAGTCATAAAATGACCCTCCTCCATGAAACACACACAAAACTGTTTTTTAAGTGCCTACCACTCGGTTGCCTACTATGTCCTTTTGATTTTAGGAGCAAAACACTGAGAAGAATTTTTTAGTTTAAAGCCAGTCCTGTATTCCTGGATGCAGCCAGACTCACAGATATCTCCCAGACTTAATGTTAAGCAACATATCATGACAATTTTCAGGTTTTTCACAGAGATTCCCTGCTTCCATTACTTTAGAAGAGTATGTCCATCATCTACAATGGCAGCAGCACTGGGCCAAACAATTTGTGTTTTATTTAGTGAAAATAACCAGATTTTCAAAAGAAACTGCATTTTTTTTTCCTTAAAATAAACCCATGATTACCTCAAAGTGATGGATAGAAATTCAAAAAGTGTATTTTCAAAGACCTTAAAGGATTCTTAGGAGGGAAAGAGCTTTCCAAGTTTTTACAGCTTATATAATTGTGATTTTAAACATGTCTTTTGCCCTAATTTATTTATGTTCTATAAAGATCTAGGGTAAAAGAAATTTTTAAGTTTAAATATATTCTAGGTAAATCAGAAAGCACAAAAGACCCTGTTTCCAAGTAAACTTCATTATAAGAAACTAAAGGTACAAGGTCCACCTAGAAAAAACCCCTATTGCCCTACTACAGGGGGAGAATTACTAACTTATATTTCCATGCTTCTCTCCATTAAAATCTAATTAATTTAGATTTCTCATCTTGGGATTATACAGCTATTTTGGTCATATAGAAAATGGAGTGAAAGAAAAAGCTGAAGCACACTTCCTTACAGAATTTGAACAGAAGATTTACTACAGAGTAGCACTTCCACTGACAGCCATTTTCTGTGCTGCTAACTGCAAGAGGTATTTTGTCATGGGTATAAATCTGACATACTATTCACCAGAACTGCAGAACACATTCCAGCTTTCCCCTCTGTGAAAGTCTGTGCAACTGAAAGAAAAAGTCAAACCATCTTGGTCTCTCTGACTCATTAATCTTCAGGGTGCTTTAAAGGATTTTTATTTATTACTCTACCTTAATTTAGTAATCTATAATCAGAAGGCAAATATTCAAATTTTAGAGCATATATCAAAATATTCCAAAAATTATTACAAAAAAGATGACAGCTATTTTTCAAAACGTAAAATCTTTAGACTTTTCTAGCTATTCTGAATATTTTTCTAAGTTACTCCAATTTTTAGAACTCAAAGCAGCAAATACATCATTTAAATAATGAAGACTAGGCTTTACATTCTGAAAACAGGAGTTGTTAATAAATGTGGATGAAACACCAATGATAAGTATAAATCAAGTTGATGCTTTAGATTTAAATAAAACCCTTCATATGCATAATCTTTACTTGAAAAGTTCACATTTATAAGCATTTGCACCAACACCACCAGAAGCAAACTAAGTAACCCACTCTGCACAGATTCACTTTAAAGAACAGACTGCACCTGTTCAGAAGCCAACTTCTGGGATTATTCTAAGTTACAATACCTGGAACTGGATAGAAAAATAATCCATGCTGTGAGACTGATTACCACTGGTTTTCATTAACTGGCTATGGTGATAAGACAATACTACAAATGTCCTGGTGGAATGCAAGGAGCCAGAGCCCCCCTTAGGTATTACCTACCTTTATCTACATGGTAGATAAATGCTTCTTGAGTCATTGCAGACAGCAGATGCAAAACATTAGTATAAATTCTGACTTTGTCGTCACTGTTATCCTCCCAAGTATAATCCTGGATCACATTCAGTAATCCTCGCACAAGAAACAACACTCCTTGTTCTGGGTGGTCCTAGAGAGAAGAAAAAAGATAGGTTAAAACCAACACCATAACCCCAGAACTAAAATAGGATTATTTGCAGTCATTCAGTGGTGTAGAGTCACAGTCTGAGCTCTATAAAAGCAGAACTACAATATAATTAAAGCTGACAGCTACTTTCCTTAAGTGTGCTTCCTGCAAATCCTTTGAAATTTTTTCTAGTTTCCATCTAAAATGCCCATTTGACCCATAATCAGAACATGATCCAGGCAGTCTCCACAGAGAAACTTTGAAATGCTTTGTTTTGTAGTCATGGGGGAGCAGTACAAAATTAATTGTCAGCTTCTTAACAGCTAAGCCTCTAAAATTAAACACTGGGTAGATTTCATTATTAAAATTGTATCAGTAAGCTGTAGTGTATTACACATATAATTAAGAGTTTCAGAAGAATTCCTACACTGGGAAGTCAGTTACAGACAATCAACAGTCTTTTCATATGCAATGAAAAGAAAGACTGCTTTACATAAGCTGGGAGTTTTTACAAGCAGCTTTATACTGCACCAGGCTAATTCTAGCTGGCACTTGGGACAGTGGCACCAAGACACACAGGACAAAACACAGTCCACTGGGGACACTTCCTTTTGATCTTCTGTAAATAGGGAACAAAGTTAGGGCAGCTAATTTCTGAATGCTGGCATCTCACCAAGTTATTTTTCATTACTGAATCTGAGAGGTTGTATCACTCCCTTCTTCAATCACCTGCTAATGATCCCAGACACTCCACAGCGTTCCTTCAGTGGACAGCAATGACATCCCAGGGGCAGCTTCCCCTTCCCTTCTAACAGCACAGCCCCTCCACATCTCTGAACATGGGAGACCCCTGCCACTGCAACAGGGGGAATGCACAGTTCTAACAGCAAGGATTTACAGCACCACACTGAGTGCTGCTTCACCAAACAGGTAAAAGGAAAAAGGGAGGGGAAAACCATAAGAGAGGTTTCAGTGAGGAGGAAAAACCCACTCAACTCCAAGAACAAATGAATATACTGGTAATTTACAATTTCCCCTCATCTTTTAGATATAACTGAAAATATTGGAGGGAAAATTATATCTCTCTCTAAACTTGACAGTTAAAAACTGGAAGGGTGTAGTACTTTGTGAAATATTCATCAGAAGAGGAAGGTTATGCCAAAATACATCTTCAAATTATTGTTTTCACTCCAATGCAACCTATACCAAAGTAACTGAAACTAATAGGAGCTACAGCTCTATATTTTTCCCCTCCTCATGTATTAGTATTTTTTGAATACTTAGCTAATAAACCAGTAAATGATGTTTACACAATTAAATGATGGTGAAATTTCCCTCTACCCTAAATCCACTTCTAGTGAGAGGTGTTGCTGAGAGTAGCAATACTATACCTCCAACTCCACACAGTTTTTCTGCCTCCCCATTTTGCATTGGGGTGAGTGATTTTGCAGCCAGTGAGCAGAACAGTTCATCTTTTTACAGAAAATGAATCCCTGCATTTCCCACTCCAGAAGCCCAGTCTACTCTAAATTTTTAAACAGGAAAGTCAAAATAGTCCATACTAAACTACGTGCTATTCATACACACTCAACTTACCGGAACAACTAATAATGTGGAAAAAAAATTACACAGGAATTCCAGGAGGAAGGCATCAGAAGGTCGCATCTTTCCATCTACACTGATCATTTTTGGCACTTCAGGAACAAGGCTCACTGCAGCTTTGAAAAAAGCATCAGCTACAAAATAAAAATAGAGTTGCTGTTTTATCACTCCAGCTGTGATGGCAGCCATGCCTGTGACCCAGTGGCTGTTTTGAATTTGTTTCAAATAGATTACAGAAAATGAATGTGCTGAACTGCAAAGAAACCCAAGACTCAGCAGTGGTCTGATTCTTGAGAAATCTGTTAATTTGAATGATGCTGTTTCTCCAAAGGAAGTTCCCACATCTCTCAAAACTTCTGAAAGTATAACTCTTCTCCTTTGTATAACATGTAGACACAATCATTTCATATGTATTGCATATATAATAAGAAATTAGCACAGGATTCAAAATTGACTTATCAAAGAAATGCTGATGCCAGGAGAATGGGGAATCCAAAGTGGGGGGAAGGTTCATGCTATCTTGTTCACCAATTCATTCACAAAAGGCTGTTAAGTTCTAAGGAAGTAACAACAACTTCATATTTCTAATTATTCATAATCCCTAGAAGTAAAATATTAATACAGTACCAGAACCTGGAGTATTGCTGGTTACCTAGATAAAAGAATATTTTTCAAGAATCACAATACAGGAATCAGAGAAACCATCCATCATTACACCCTTGGCAATATAGCTATTAAGAGGTTTTTCATAGCTCTTTATTATGTCTCTAATCTTACAAAAACATAAATTCCTAACACTGGAACATCTATTCCTCAGTTTATTAATACTCACAAATTAAAAGCAATAATTTTTTCCCTCTTACACTAGAAGCCCTCCTATATGTGCTGAGTTCACAAAAAAAAATTCTGACAGCAACATTGTTTTGCACTTTCTTGGCAACATTTCAGAATATCCAAGTATCCATATCCCACTCAAGTTGTTGAGCCATATACTTCAAAGCATCCTTCAGAATTATTACTGTATCTTTATTTTACAGGAACAGAGACCCAGGCCATGTAATCAGCTTTTATCAAAAGCAAAAGGAGAATTCTTTTTGAAAGCCAAGAGGTGTTACATGGCTGGGATGGAGATACTACTGACAGGCAGGCATGGGCATTTCCAGGAGCACAGCTTGCTCTGGAAAAATTCATTTAAGACTCCATCAAATTTGCTAAATATAGTACCAACTGATATCTAATTTAAGGTTATGAGGAATAGCAGAGAAACATGCTTTGGACAACATGTAGTTCTTCTCACTCGTGTATTTTCAGCACTCAACTGCTCAAGGACTTTTTAGTGCTTAGAATGCAGACTCCTTCCATCAAACATCGTCCTTCCTTTTTTTTCTGCACATTTGTTTTGAGGTGAAAGAATCTTTATTTTAAACAACTTATAAGTTTAGACAGCTAAAGGAAGTTATACAACAATTTATAAGTTTTACCAACCCAAAGGAAGGTAAGTAATCTTTCTCTGCTTTATTGAAGGAAGGCAGCAGCAGATGTTCATTCTAGTCCATTCTTTCATAAGTAAATGAATCACTGTCACTTCCACAGTTGTCTCAGCAGATAAAAAAAAAAAGTGCATGTCCCACATCACCATACAATAAAAACATGTGACCAGACAAATGAAAAAATGTGCCTTAGAGAACAGTCTGCATACCAAAGTACCCGTGTCAGTGCAGGGAATGCTCCTGCCTTCTGAAGTTATTTCATAACAGGATGAGAATTACCTGTGCAGCAATCAGCATCCACAGTGAAAAAGAGCTGCAAAGTACCTCATCCTAATTTACTGCCTACTCTCCCAGCAATCACAATCCTTCACATTCTCCTCTAAAATTCTGCCATAGTGCAAACACAAGATCTCTTATCTTCAATTTGAAAACCTGAAATTTGATTCAATTTACTCTTCTTGCCTCCTGCCGTTGCTGTGAATGAGAGCTGCCTCCTCATGTGGCTGAGCAGCCGGAGCCAGGAGCTGCCTGGTTCCGCGGGCTGCTGAGAGCAGTGCCCAGCTCCCGGCAGGTGCTGCCCACACCACGGACCTGCCCGTGCTGCCACCAGCTCCCTGGGCTTCCATCTGTGCCCTCCCTGTGCCCTCCCTGTCACAGCTGCTGCTCCCACAGCCACAGGGCCACCCTGTAAACCCCACATGCTGTCACTGCCCCAGCACAATGGGGACACTGAGGCTCCTGCCCCACACTTCTAATCCTTGTTCCTTGCCTTTTTCGCCCTGCTTCTCCCACTCAATGCAGCAAGGCAAGCAAAAAAAGCAATACAGCACAAACCAGCTGTATTTCACTTCGGTACATCCAGAACTGGCAAAGGAGAATATGTTCATTTTCCAGTAAGTGCTGCCAATCTGTGCTAACCATGGAATGGTTTTATGCTGGAACACTAAAAGCACCTTTATCCAAGATATCTGTGCTTCATAAGAAGAAAAAAAAAAAAAAGCATATAAATGCAAAGGTTTTTATTACAGACTGCAGAAAACGACCCGTCCTCTAAACATTACCATCCTGGCAGAGAGGTGTCAGAGTATGCATTACATGCTCTGAGTTTGGAGAAAAGGCTCACTAAAAAGGTTGTCACAGACATGCTGTTTTTTCAAGCATGAAATGAACATCAGTGTTTAATTCTGAATTACATTAATTATGAGGTTATGCAATGATGGTTTCTTTGTATCTTTAAAAGTAATTTTTTAAAACTATTACTGTAGAGATGTTTGAAAACAAAGCCATACATCACTTTTCCTGCCTTCCAAAAGATATAAGGAATCACTTAAAAAGCACTGAAAACCACAACAATCTTATGTTCTTGATTTAAAAACCAAAAAGAAGATAAAAAAGGCTTCTTCTGATGAAGGATGCTGTTTTCTTATCTGCCTAAAGTACAATACTCCTTCTTAAGTGAACCACTGTTGAAGTGGATAAGGGGAGAGCAGCCTGTGCATTACAACAAATCACCATGATGAAGCCTTGCCTGACTGCTGTTAATATCTTGTGCAGTACTCTGAATGTAACAGACTTCATGCTTCACTACATTCATCCTCTCACAGCAGCTCCTTCATTTTGGTTGACCATAATCCTATAAATCTTTCCCCCAAGCATACGTGCTGACCTTCAGGCTACAAATACTAACAGTCTTGGATATCCAAGTCAGCACTTCCAGAATTAGCCTCCTACAGAAGAAAAAACAAGTGAAATTGGTGCTGAATGTTCTGCTATTGACAATATTCACTATGACACATGTACATGTTTAATTATACCTACACACAACTATATGTACCTCCATGTATTTCTATATATCAATCTCTCTATATATAAAAATTCAGCTTGCATTGTATTTTCTGTATCTCTGATAGCTAATTAAGATTTCAGGCAGGCAAATTCAAGATTTCAGGCAGGCAAAAATAAGGAGGAACAAAGTTAGATGAGAAAACAATTAAAATCCTTAAGTCCACCTTCAAAGAGCAAAAGAGAGCGAGTTTAACATACCTACCTGAAGTATTTTTAGTCACAGCTACAATTACACCAGGCTAAGTCCACCCAAAGGACAAAACCAGGGACCATGCACATCTTCTGCATTCCACACCACTTTCCTGTCTTACAACACTGTCAAACCTAATTTAATACTCTGAAGATTTTGCTTCCACATCCAACAGATGTTGGAAATTTAATGAAGCTTGTACTCCAGTGCAAAAAAATATTGGGAAGCAAGCATGGGGGTTTTCTTACTCTATTTTTTCTGTTAAATAAATTAATCCATTCCTGTTTTGACTACCAAGCATTGTAAACATTTGAACCTTCTTCTTCTCACATTGGTGAGGTCACTGTGAGAGTTTTGCCACATTGTTGAAATGTGTTTTTCCCTTGAACTACTGCTAATTGTTCTCCATCTTAAAGATCTCTACACATCACTTCCAATCCAGAAACAACCAAGAATTCTTTGAAGGAAAAAACTTGAAATTAGAAAATGAATGCATTGCTGCTTGGTGAGCTGGAATGTACTATATTAATTCATACTATGAATTAGCTGCAGATAAAAAGGTAATTATGTGGATGAAGCTTGGCAGAGCCAGTTTTAGGCATAGCTTGATTAAAGATTGTTACAAGGCAATCTTAGTTACTTGGAGATAAAGACATACAGAGGCATAAGTGGAAGATTCATACAGGGCCATCAGACAGTATCAGCAAGATACTGACACAAGAAATTTTATTTTTAAGGTGTAATCAGTAAATGCAACACACACCCCACCCCACTGCCTCCCCTCCCACCCAGAAAAAAACCAACCCAAAAACCAACCACAAATTACAGCCTGCCTCTAAATTCTACATAATCCCTAAAGACTATGAGGTACCACATCAGACGCAGTCTCTAAAGAAAGCTCCACCAGTAATACTGAAAATTTTGAAATAATAAATGCTGCAGTTAAATATTATCATCTCTACTGTTATTATGAGGCAAAAAAAAAAAAATCAAATGAGAAGACATACAAAAAACATGATGCAAGGCTGGAAAGTCTGTATGCAGAGAGAAATCATTCCTCACAAGTCTCTCAATTCTTCTAAAGAACTACCAAGATTGTGCTTGAAAGTAATTCTGTTAATACTTAGATTTAAAAAAAGCTTTTAGTATTTATCCTTATAGAAATGGCTCTTTAAACAGTTAAGCTGAAAGAAGATAAGGAAAAAGGTCCTCATGAGGGTACATAACTTAATAAAGGATGGGGTGGATGGGGGAAGGAGAGGGAAGAAAAAGTTTTCACAGTGGAGCAAAATAACTACTGCATTCCTCAAGGTTTTGCAGAGACATGTCCTCAGGATGAGCTGGGAGGTGACAATGTTTGCAGACTGATCTGGAACATGAGTGCAAAGCATCACAGATGGATCTCAAGATTCTGAGCAATAAAGCAGCAGATGAACTCTAATATTAGTAGGTGCATCTGTGTCTGGTCTCCCTGAGTGCCACTGAGGAACCCCAACCAGCCCTGACACAGTGGTGGGGAGGCACTCTCCAGTGCCCCGGGGGTACAGAAGGCAGCTTAGGCTAATCGCCTAGCAGCAGAAGAGACGCTGGTGACATTGGTGGAGGAAAGGGGCCGACTCTTAGCAAGGGTTAATCCAAGGTTTATTCCAGGAGCTGGGAGCCCCTGCAGCCTCAGGGGGCCTCCTGCTGAGAGCACCAGGACAGGTGCCAGGGTGAACATTTAAAGGAGGTGGAAACAAAAAGTAGATAACATTTGTTGACCAATAAGGATACTAAAGGGATGGAATCTGAAGATATGGACATTTGGGATAGCGTATGGGGTAACATTTGGGGGCTGACCCCTGGCCTCTGACTTAATCACTCGACAACCTGGACCGAAAGTTCTAGATAGAGAGGATGGGATGCCGAGTGATTGACAGAGAGCCAGGGTGGAGATTTGGGAATGGTTACAGCAAAGGAGAGGGATTACATAGGTAGAGGGAGGGGATACAATCTGAGGTAAACTATTTGGAGAAAATAAGGGGATACAAAGACAAAACCATTACAAAGCATAAAAACACAATACAACATTAGTATGGCATGTGGGGAAAGAAACAGTCCATGCTATAACTATAGAAAGAGAAGCTCTAAATAGGCTATTTGCACTCATGAAAGATTTTGGAGTAATTTTGGTTTCCTGAAAACTACATCCTAAACAGCTGTTAAAAAAGCAAGGCAATTATAAGAATCACTAGGAGAATAATGGAAAATGGAGGTGTCATTGTATCATTTAGATTGCTGTTGGGCATTTATACCTGGAATAGTCTAATCTAGTCCCAGTCTTCCCATTTCCAAAAGCACAAAAAGATGAAAAAGGTGCTAGGGCATGGAAGTGTATCCTTATTAGAAAAAGCAATACTGACAACAACTTCTTCAGGAACTTAAAGACTACATTATCTCATAAACAGCAAGAAGAAAATTAATCAGGTGTGACTGAATTCTGCTCCAGCACATCAGCTGCATGCTCTGAGCCACTCACCTAACACTTAACATGAATCCCTAAACATTAGACTTCCAAGTAGCAGGTCACTGTGGAACTCGCTATCACATGAACTTACAAAGACCTAAAAGTAAAAATTGATAAAAAATATTAAATTCCCAAGGACTGATCCATCTACTTTATTGAATACCATGGTCTGGTCCATACACAAACTTTGTTCAAGGATGTATTAAATCACCTGCACCTGAAAGCCAAGAAGCATCATTCTACATTATTGTTTTCCTAGTAGATGCTACAAGACATTTTCAAAAGCAGGTCATGGGCTAGGCAGACTTGAAGAACTGACAAACTGATAAAAAGTACTAGTCTGAAAAGCTTCCAGAGACAGAGATGTCACCTCTCTCACATCATACAGAAAAGTGATTGGCTGGGATAAAGAGAGGAACAAGAAAAAGCTCAAAGGGAATGGGAGGGAATGGGACCCCAGCTATGGAAGTCCCAAGTAACAGAAGAAGTCACAGTTATGTCCAAATGAAGCAACACTCAGCATTGCTAATAAGGAAAACAGTATGACATAATTTTTTCCCAAAGCTCTTTTACTGCCTTTAAGCAAAGCAGTATTTAAAAAGATAACAGAGTCACCATATACCATTCTCACCAGAGAAATATGAGACAATAAGTCCTAGTATCTGTAAATACGAAAATCTCTTCATGTTCCTATTTCTCTAAAATCATCATCTCAAATCCTCTCTATTTATATTCTTCAGACCTATAAAGATTCCAGGAGATTAAGAAGAAATACTAAAAATTGTTATCTAATGGTACTGAGAAAATACTCTAAACCATTATTAGACTATGATTTAAAATTACTTATTAGATATTCCATACCATACTTTCTCCAGAGTGTGACTGAAACATTTAGAGAATACTCATGGAAAAGTAACATTTTCTGCAGTAGAAATGAAATTATTTTCCAATCTACTAGGTGTAACTGTGTTTTAGCCACAACAGGAAAACAAAACGAATACCTAGAAGTGCATTAAGCACTGTATACTTCAGAATTAAAATCTGCATTTGCTAAGCAAAAAGGTCTGCAGCAGTTGATCCGAGGGATAGACTCTCCATTTTTATAAAGTTTAATGTTTGACAATATCCCAGTGAAATCAGTCAGACAGAATCAGCTGAATTACCTTATTCACTCAGCATGTTATTTCTCAAGTGAGGCAAAGATTTCATAGCCTTTAAAACAAAAATGCTGCTTAACACGTTACCAAAAGTTATGTCATCTCTACAACCTTCTGAATGCTGTGAGAAAACATTAAAAACTCATGCTGTCTCTTTTTTTGACAGACAAAAGTAGCATTTCCACAGGGAGGAAATGTGTGCAATGAAAATCATACCTATATCTCAGAAGTCCAGAAGAGTGACACAATGCAGCATGCATTTAATCTCAATTTAGTCCAAGCACTCCCATGAGAGAAAGCATAACCGATGAGAATTTATTATTCTCTGTTGGCAGCATGCAGTGCTCAGTGGCTCAGTTAAGAAAAATGAAAAGCTCATCTCTGTAAAATCTAGCATCTTCCTTTCAAAGGTAGGCTCTTAATAGGCTCTCCAGAGGTACAAACTATGCATGCAGGGCAAATTCACTTAAAACATTTTAAACATAAATACAGATTCATTTCATTTAAAGCAGGTCTTGGGATCTGGAGATGAAAGAGACAACAGTCATTTTTAATACATTCTGAACATTCCCAGACAGACATCCATCAGTGTATTAATGCTGGAGTTTCATGAGCCTATAAAGTCACATTTCTAACCCAATTCATTGTCTTAAAGAAAATCTATTCCACAAAAAATTACAATTTTCTAATTCTGAAGTATTTGGATGGGTTCAAACACTTGAGTTGATTTAACAGTGTGGGAAATCCAAGCAAGCAAGGCTGGGACAGAGGAAATGGGAGCAGTGAGACACAAGGACTGATGGTTACTACTACTTCCCCTTGAAACTGGGAATGAGGCAAAACCCAAACTTTTCCAGCTATAAGCAGATTAGCTGTGGCTTTCTGATTGCTGATAGTTTATCAAAGCAATCCTCAGACTCATAAATTCACCTATTGTTATGATCTGCACATCCTTCTTTTTCAAGATAGATACACTGGGAATTTAGAGAAATCTTCCTATTGCCAACAGAAGTTGTGGAACTCAATTTTGTTATGTGTTTATGTGAAAAGTCAACTCACAAACAGCTGGACTCCCTATAGAAACTTAAAATTTAGAAAAATCCAAGACTTTACCTAGCTACAAACACCAGCTGGAATCTTCAAGGAGGAAGTGCATGCACAAAACTCATGCATGAACCACTGCTGACTGAGCTATCGGATCAGGTACATTACTTTTCAGCTTTATTTCTCTTCACAATTTTAAACCAATTAAGCTAATTCAAATCAGCATGAAATAAAGGTTACAGACAAGGCACAGTTTCCCTTCCTGGCCTAATGGTATCATTAATGGCACACTCTTAAATCTTCACTCCATGCTGCATTGGTTTTAGCAGGTCAGTGTCTAATTGGCACCAGTTAACTGACTGGAGTGAAATTTGCTGCTATGAGTTAATCAGTACTTCTTACTTCTTACTCATTCAGTTGAGATACAGATTAAACTGTGTGAAAAGTAACTTTCAAGGACACATTATGTGACTTCAGTGCATCAACATATGAAAAGACAGTTCACAAAAAATGTCCCAAGACAGTGTCTGTTTAGCACATGCTAAATTACTCATGCAAGTGACATGTCTCTGAGTACAAATTATAACCAAAATAGCTTTGCAAGGGGAGCAGAAAAGTGAATAACTAGAAAACTTTGGTAAATGAAGTGAGTTACTGAACATCAGTTTTGCTCTTGCTTCATTTTAACAAAAGCAGAGATGGACCAAATGCTCCTCTCTTTAGCTTGTGGGTCCAAAATTCAGGAGAGTGTGGTTAACGAACATGCATTTTAGAGACTGAGTTCATAATACTTTGCATATATGTGCTACCTTGAAAGATTTCAGGATGGGGATCCTATAAATTGTTTAGTGAGTGCACTGTGTTCACATGTCAAACAACAGCTGTGCACATTTGTAAACCCTCACACTTAAAAATCTGAACAATTGTTGTTGGGGCCCAGGAGTCTCACTCAGAGAAGAACTGGATCACAAAAAAAGTGGAAAGGCAGTTTATAAGTTGAAAGATATTAAATCACAGAGTAGGTCCCAACATGGTCAGGGAATAATCCTCAAAGATCATTAGATCTCTGCAACACAGAACAATAAGCTCTGCAACATAGCAACAAAAACGAAAATTGACATACAGGATTAGGTAAGTTGGTCAATTAAATAAAATACCATAGGGAGAAAAGGTGAGCCCATTTTATGTAAACTCTGAAAGAAATTGCACAAAGCTAATTGCACAACAACAGACTTTGCAGATCTTTTATTTGCACAACAAACTTGGACACAACAGTCAGCTTTACTCTAAATCCCTCTGCTTTGCTGTATGGGCAACATCAGATTCAAAACAAAGAAATGCAACAGTCACCATGCACTAAAAAGTCTTAATCAGCATCCTAAGTCAGCTTGTTTGTGCAGCTGGAACTTGCTGGCAAATGCAGAGCTTGGAAAACAAGCTCTCGTGAAGAAGCACAGAGCTAACACAAAGAACTAATAGCCACAACAAAAGATGTTGCAAAGTAATCCAATTTATTACTCTCACAGCTCCACTGAAAATACGTAAATGAAAAGCATTTACTATTGGAGAGCGGACATTTAAAGTCAGGATTAAAACTGCAAAACAAAGTAGAATGACATCACTTCCAAACGGAAAAGAAAAATACTGCAAGCAGTTAAAAGTATATGAAGACTCTTGGAATAGATAACTGACTTTCATTTGTAACATGAATGACATCACATTAAATGGTGATACAGATTTAATGTTCATTCTGATGCCAGAATAGGTCCCATTTTTTTCCCCAAATCAGTTTGTGTCAGAATTTACTATTACTTAACACTAAACTAACAGGATGGCTGAAAATGTGCTCAGGCACATTTCAATCAATAATCCAGATCCAAAAATAGAAAATATATTTTTCAATCTTCATATGATCTGATATTACACCATTGTTTCACTCTGATATAGTGACATATTTTCCTGGCTAAGCATTTGTCATGCAGGTTTCATAGCAAGTTTCTACTGTCACTGACCTAACTTGGAATTCTTTTCCAGCTCATTGGTGAATTTTGTCAGTCTGTGAACTACTACACAGATGTTTTTATTTCTTTTTTCAGTTATAATAAAGCACAATATTTGTGATTAGAGTGCTTGCATAATTATGCAGGAGAAAAGCTTTTCATACTTTCCATAATTCCTAAGTAATTTAGGACAACCTACCTCATGACCAGGACTATGTCAACTACATTCAGCTGTCCTGGCTATTGAGATCACATTGAAGAGCTGCTTTAATACGACAATATTTTTCTTTAACAGTGTTTGAAACAGAGCTGTATTTTAATTGCATCATAAATATACATATGACTTAGGATATCAACCAAGTTATTATTAAGTTAGAAATGTTTCTGAAACAAGAAAACCTTTAAGTAGACAAATTCATGTCTTACCTTGTGAAAGGCACTGATTTGCCAGAGCAACCTGTCCAGAGTGTAGATACAGATTAAGACGTGTGAAGATACTGCTCAGAGATGGAATTGTAATGAAGCAGAAGGCAACACAAGCCTAAAATAGTTTTTAAAAAATTGAATAAAATTCCCATCTCAGAGTTATAACAATCTTTACCAATTTAATACACAATTAGGAATCAAAATCTGTAAATCAGTTTTGGAAAAGATTTTCAATACAAAGCAAATATTATGTGAAGCCCAAAACCAGCAATTTTAAATTTCTAATGAGTATTTCAATAATTATATTTTTTTAAAAATTGTTACTATTGCCAGATAAGCTCAAAACTGACTCTCTTTGACTATAGCTCAAAGAGTTCCTCTCTCCTCAGGTAACCACCTTGCAGCTCAAGACCAACAACTAACTAGAAAAGGAGATTAGTGTCCTCAGGGGGAAGCCATCTGCCAAGTGGTCAGGGGAGGTGCCCTGAGTGTACAGGGAGGAAGCAGATGGAGCCCAGGTGCTGCAGCTGCAGACCCGTGGGCACAGCCCAAAGCCCCGGACAGAGCAAGGAGGCCCCAGGCAGAGAGAAGCTGCCCAGCCAGCCTCTGCCCAGGACACCACACAGGTGCAAGGAGCTGGAGTCTCCTGCACACACAAACAGCTTCCCAAGTGCAGATGGACACATCTTGGTTGCCACATTTCAGGTTAGAAGAAGGGAACACAAACAACCTGGAAATCCTGTGATGGCCTGTGCACTGTTCAAAGCACATTTGACCATCTCTATACAGACTCAGAGGCACTAAAGCTGAAAGGAGCACCTAATTTGAAATTCAAATCCTGATTTCAGCATATCAGCACTGATATTATGAGACAGAATTATGTGGGTGAATATATTTTATACCCCATCTCCCATTCTCTCTGTGACCGAATTACATAGAAATTTGGTATTTTATTTCAAATATAATTTGAAAAGCTGAACTTTCCTGAATTCACACAAACACCTCTCTGGTGAACCTTCTTTTGGAGAGGGAGTCAATCTTGTTGCTCTTTTTCAACACAAAGCTGCTATTAGATGGTTTGGGTCTTTTTTTCCTTAAACAGCAACATATGGCTTTGGAGAGGAAAGACCGCTCTTAACAAAAGAAAATGGGACTACAAACAGTGTCAAAAAATACTAATATACTGGTTTTGCAAAAATTATAAACTTAGGTGGCAGCAGACAGTATCAGCTGCAAAGAAAGCAGGCTCAGAATTTATTAGTCAGACCTACCCTGACAAATGCAGCAGTCTTTCTGGAATGATTTCCTTTCATCACCCTTCTGGTTTCCATTGCTAGCTGGTTCACTGACTACACACACAAAACAAAAGCACATTAAGAAAAATGTACAGCCTCAGTGGCAAATAACAACCTGCATGTTTTACTGCATGCATTTAGAGAATAGCCAGTGTCCAAAGGAACTCTGATACAGTGTGACCTCACTATACTATTTACTTTTTACTGGGAGAATTTTAGTGACTGTTCCTTAAAGCAAGTACGACTAAATTTGTGAAAGTAGACTTGTTTTAGTCAAGCCTTTAGCTTATCATTTCCTTCCCAGCTATAGTGCTGTCACCTCCTTGCCAGCATAACAATCACGATTTCTAGCTAACACAGATTAAAGAACCATAAACCAAAATAACAAAAGGATTTAAGGGAAGATACAATGTTGCAAAGGAATCAAATGCAGCTAATGCACACCTGTGACTCAATACAGAGAAGAGATTAACCTTCCCAAGCACAGCAGGACTCTGCCTGGATCTGCAGCCAGACAGAGTAAAATCTTTCCTAGATGGAGGATTCCTCTTCTTCTAGACAGAAGAGGCAACCCAAATTCTGAATCTACAAAAGTACCATTTATTTTATTATACATGAAATCTCTTGCAAGGTGGCCCGTTTTCTTTGTTGCAATGATATCATGCATGCCTGTCAAGCAAGAACTTCAGAGTGTTTAGGGGGATAAAACCAGAGATGAGATCAAAGTTCACTTTATAAACACCTGATTAAAATACTTCAGACTTATTTTGCAATAGACCAATAATCTGAGCAGGGAATGGGAGAAATGCAAATATATCCCATTTATTAAGGAAAGGTAGATAAACTGTGGCTTACATGAATCAGCTGGACTAGAACAGGCTCCAGATTGCAAAACATTGACCTGGCTTCAACATAGAAACTCAGCTGCTGTTCAAAGTCACGGCCAAATGAAACCTGTAAGAGTAAAAAGGCCCCTAGACTTTACCACTGTAGGCATTAAATATATGTAAAACTGCGTGCAGAAAAACCACAGATATTCAAAAGTCAAAATACCCATATATTGCTGAGGAGAAAACCCAGCAGTAACAACTAACAGCAGTCAGAAAATCTCAGTTCTTTTAACTGCAATACTAGAGCTTCAGGGAAACATGAAAATTTTACTGTTTTGGTTTTTTGGGGTTTTTTTTGTCTATATTCCACATGATGGTCTACTTTACAGATCAAGTATTTTTCAAGAAAACAAAATTTAAATCCTGTTTGTGAAGTGTTTTCAAAACTAGCACAACTCTTGATTCTTTATGGGAGAGACAAAGGCTTGGTTTTGATCATACTTCGAAAGCAAAACAAAACAACCCAGAATAATAGAAATAGATCTGTGAAACTGCACTCAGATTCCTCTAATTTCTAGTTGATAAAGGGCCTTCAAAAGAAAACAGCATTTTTCCTAATGAGATAAACCAGTATGAAAAGCAGGTTTACCTCCAGTTTTTTAATTAATACCTGCTTATATGGGATGGCAAAAGCCTGTAACTTTGCATTCTGGCATGAAAGAAGTCAAAAAACAACCTTTGTGTGAGAACAACCCTCTTCCAACCCTGCAGATTTAAAAAAACCCAAGTGCTGTCAGCTGGAGTGTCTCAGCTGTCAATTAAAAGCAGAGCATAAGGAACAGTCTCCAGGCAGTCTACATTTATGTATTCTATTGCAATTTTTTTTCTAATAGAAGTAAAGATTGCATTATTTATTATTTCTCAAATCACATGCAATAGTTTTTTACAAAATTAGAATAAAATTTACATTTAATCCATACAATGAAAGAACGCAACTCCACCAGAAAACAAAGGATTGCTTCTCACTTTACAGACAGCTGTCTTTGCTTTTCCTCTATTTGTACAACTGCTGATTCTTGAGTCCTAGTCTCAAGAAAATGTACCCAAAAATATAAATTTTTCCACCAAAAAGACTGACTGTAAGGATGACTGTAACAATTGCTTTTCCCTCCACATCATAATGTGTGCTGGTTTAAATTCATAAATAGTAATTTTGCTGCTATGGGATTTTTTCCCCCCCAAACCAGGACTACCAAGACACATCAAATTTTGTTCAATGCAAGAAATCATCCTAAAGGAAATTATTCTATATTATACTGCATGTAAAGCTTAATAAAGCAAGACTATATTAGAACAGTAATGAGCAAATTATTATAGTTGAAGAAAAAGCAACCATCTAGAGTAAATCCATAGAACTGCAACAAAGAACAAAGAGGACAAGTAGACACAGAGCCTGTCAGCTCTATGTGAAAAAACAGGCACTCAGAGTATGTGGTCAGAGAATACAAAAAGCTTGAGAAAGCCTCCCTAAAATACCCTAACATCTCAAAACCAAGAATGACCAACAAAAGATTTATTGGAATAAGAGTGACGGATGGGGTAAAGACTAATTTCAAGACAAAACACCTGGGGTTCTCCTGGGACTACTAATTTAATTATACAAATTATCTTATTTATAAATTAAGATAAACATAGATAGAATAACAAAAAGTTACACTTATTTTGTATTTTTGAAAGCTGGTATTGGTTCCATTTAGAGCTAAATAGTGGAACTTCCACATAAACCAGTGACCTCTCTGATGCTTCATCAGTTGGTGTTTAACTTTTAAATACATGCTCTGTTTTACAGGAGATTTACAAAACTAGCAGAAAATACCATTAAATAAAGAACATGTGTACTTTAAACTTTCATCTTGCACTGTATCAGCTTCAGCACTGTGTGACATTTCTTTGAACAGAGACACGCTTATTTCACTGAAATGCACTACCTGTAGTTTTCAGTGGTCTTAAGCAAGTCAGAGACTGAGCTCTGATTCAGCCACACAGGTACCTGTTCCTCATGAAGTTCTCACAAAAATCTGAGCTCTAAGATGCACCCAATTGTCACTCACCATTTTTATGAATCCATTTATCAGAGCTGCTAACATTCTTTTCTCATCCTCAAGTGTTAGTGCACTAGAAAAAAAAATTATTTGGTAAATTTTAGAATATTGTTTACCCTATTTATCTATAAAAGTTCAAATGATAGATCATATTTTATAAATTTTTCTGTATAAAACTAATTTTATATGAATATCACCAAGTCAGCCATAAATTACAGATTTTAAAAAAAGTAAAAATTGCTGAGTGTCTTTAGACTCTCTAAAAAACTCAGACTTTGGCATGAGAAGAAGGAAGCTACACTATTGTTTTTTATTGTAGAAAACAAATAGCTTCAGTCTTGTGTTGCAACATGAGAACTTGCTTAAGAATTAAGTCTAAAAACCTAAAGAAATTAGTAAGTCTATTCTTAGAAGAAAGTTATCCTAATTAAGGAATAAAACTTTTGAAATACCCTTTAAACATTAGTTTATTGTTTAGTTTGGGGTTTGTTTTGTTTAAGGTTTTTTGGTTTTTGTTTAAGGTTTTTGAACTTTTTGCCTCAGAATTTAAAAAATAATTAACTTCACCTTGCTACAGTGCTGGTTTTCTTTATGTTTTAGTAAGAACTGAACAAAATTGATATGCAAAAAAGGAGGTTCTTTTCAAAACTATCACAGATACCTATTCTACACCAAGAGTCCAAAATCTGATTTGAAACAAATTGACATCATATAAAAATCCAATCAGTCAAACCTGTTTCACTGAAAATGGATGAACAAAAAGTTAAATTACAATTAACTAATACAATTTAATCTCTTTACTATTATATTCTTGGCTCCAGCTTTGACCTGAAGTGTATCAGTTACCAATTTCCAACTCAGACACCAGATGGGAAGAGAACAATAGATTTACTATACAAATTCAGTAAGGGAGGAAAGAAAACCTCAGCATGATTAGCTCATCAGTGTATTGCCAATCAAAAGAGTCAACTGATGAGCTCTGAAAGGCTCAGAAAGCTTGTAATGAGATCTCCAGTTCAGTAATAGGTTTCCAGTTCAGTTGTGCATCAGACCCCTACCAGTCTAAAGGCTGATATCCCTCAACAGCTGCGAGCCCCACACAATGGGCTGGGAGTTTTCTGAACCAGGATGCAAAAACAGATGCAAAAACAGATGCATTTAAGTAACAGGAGTTACTTAAAAATAACTGGAATTTAGGATGATTTACCAAGAGATGTACAACCATCTTAGCTCAAGGAACTGCTGGTTTAAGGGATTTTAAATGTCTCAGTAAATTATCATTGTTTTGGCAAAGTGTCAGAGTTTCAAACCAAGTGTCAAGTGTCAACCCAATATGGATTGCTATAAACTGCTTTATTTTTTTTTTAATAAGCTGATTTAGGTACAATATATTATTCTATTTAAAGGCTGAAGTAGCTTTTAGTGCAATATACAGCCACATAAGGTACTCTAGCCCAAAATAAAGCACTCTAACTAGTATAAATTTGAATTACATACTAAATCTGACTTCTTTATTGACAATAAATCTTGCATTCATGGCCTAACAAGGATGAGAAAGTTTTAAGTTCCTTTGCAGGATCTGCCATACTAAGAGGCTCTGGGCTCAAGTGGCAAAAGACACTGTGCCCTTACAATTCAACCCAAACCAGAAGGAAAAAAAGGTTTGTCCTCTTGAGAGCTAGAATTTGCAGCATTGTGACACTGGCTCTGTTTTCAATCAGACACAGATTTTGGTGGGATTTTTGCAAATTACCTATAAACCACTGTGCACACTGCTTTCCACACTGCATAACAGTGAGGGTACAACAGGCCACAGGGGATCCCAAACAACCTCAGCTCTCAAAGTCAAGGGCAAAATAGAAGTGGGGAAATTAGGGGAAACATATAGATGGTTCAACAGCTTCTCAGTTCTAGCTTCCCCTACTGAAGTTCTTAAGAGATCTTCCAGGTATCCTTTTAAAGATTTCACACCCTTTGTAATGGCTGAAAACACTGACCCACAAAAAGGTATAATTGAATAAGGCAATCTTTAGTAGCTACACATTCACTTGAATCTCAGAAATACCTTATTATTCACTATAACTCAAAGATTACATTGGTTTCACTCTCAAAGTGTTTTGAAGATTGGATTGTAAAGTGTCTCTGCTTCTGGAAAACTACAAAACCACTACTAGTTCTTTTTTTAAATTCTGCTTCAGTATCCAAAATACAGCAGTAATTAAAGAGCAAATGGTACAAGCTGCCACTTCACTGCACAGCTCTTCCCTCAACACTAATTGGATTCATGTCTTAATCCACCTTGAAACAAACAGCCTCAGAAACACAAAACCACATCAGGCCGCCCAACTCTGCATAAATGAGAGCTCTCAGCAGAAGTTCATCTTACTTCACAGAGTCGTGCGTTGTCTTACAGATATGCAGGAGAGCATTGAGTATAACAGGATCCTTCGTTGACTCCTGCTGATGCCTAGAAAGTGTTTCAGAAAAAGTGATGAAAAATCCTGCTCTGCCAAAATGGAAAACAATGACTAGAATAACACCCATTTAATGCAACATTTCAATCCCCAGCACCGTATGACATTGCACAAGTTTTAAATTCATTTGTGAACCAATGAACACCAATGATCGCATGGTTAATATGGGCAGAATTCCAATAAATGCCCGCCAAGAAATATTATCTTAATATACACATTTGCATTGCCAAGCCACAGACTCTGACTCCTTAAGGACGCGGTAATGTGGACACGTGATACATTGAGGTAATCTAAGAACATCGAAATAAGCAATCCTGAATTTACCAAAATATATTTTAATTTCTCAGCTACTCAGGGACAGGCAGGAAGGATCAGTGTCAGGCTTAGGTACAGAGGCACAAGTGCAGTGCAGCTCCACTAAGATGATTAAGGGGCCACAACAACTCTCATGAGTAAAGCCAAGAGAGCTGGCCCCATGTGCCCTAGGGGAAGAAGGCCTGCGGGCCTGGGGGGCTCAGCAGTGAATATAAATACCTGAAGGGAAGGTGGAAATGAGAAAAATGTTTCAAGAAACTTGTTAGTTATTTGAAAAGAAAAGGACTGCTTGACTTTCAGAACAGTTGAGTGTATTTTCATTTTCTAAGTTCATTTTCAACTGTAGCAATACTCAATTCTCTGCTGTCACACCTACTGGAATATGAAATAAATTTCATAAACCAACTTAGGCAACACAAAAAAAAAAAATAAGCTCAGAGGACAACTATTATGTTAACCTACAGCAAGCCAGCATCAATGTAATTACTTCAACTCAGCTTTCTTTGTGAACAGTCAAACAGTCCATCAACAGACACATTTTCTTTTTTCTTTCTCATAGCCTGGAACACCTTCATAAACTAAATACCCAATATACTGCCTCCTCTTCCCCAGCCATCTTTCAGTAAATTTCTCAGAGCCTCCAGAGTGCATTTCACTTCAACAGTCTCCACTTACTTAATAAAAGATTCCATAATACATTTGCAAACCTCCACTCTCACACTCTCCTTCTGGAACATATCCAGAAATGGCAAGAATTTCTCCTGAAAGTACAAATACATAAACAAGTAAAATTAGGTATGTTACAAGCAACACACTTATTTTGGATAAGTTTAATAAGCACAGCTATTTAGGTAAAACTATTTTCATCTGTTTTGAAAACAGTAAATCATCTCAAAGGATGAAAAAGTGGAACTAATAGAAAAGGACTGATGGCTGAAAGATGTATCAATTTATTGATCACAGAGATCCAGAAGGGAACACAAAATACAAAACTGTTTGAATGAAATGTTGCACTTTATTTTTAAAAGCAATCATATGCTTCAAACAGCTTAGGGCCATCACAAATTCAGACATCTATAGGAAAAAAAAAGTAAGATATTATATACAATTAAAATAGTCTACACATCATCAACAATTTCACATCTATCCAGAGAAAGTTAAGAAGGTCTAAGACATACAAATTTCCTGCAAAAAACAAAGGTCTAGGTTGTTTAACATACTAAAATACTTCATTTCTGTATCATCTCAAGAATACAGCCAGGGTAAGTTTTTCAGAATTATCCAAGCAATTTGTGAACAAGACTTGGCCCCAAATCCACACTATCAGTCTTGAGTTTCACTCTTCAACACACACTTGCTGTCTTTGTTTCTATTTTTCTATCTCATATAGTGTCTCTGACCTCCCTGAGGTCCACTTCATTTCAATGCCAAGTGAAAGTGCTATGAGAGGGTATGATAAGTATGTATCATAACACAGAAACAGCTACCAGCAATTACATTAACACACACAAAAATAAATTGTATTTCATCTTCCATTGATTGTCACTTATGCCACAGTAACAAACAAACTTAGATAATTTAACAGCCTAATGAAAAATATACAGAAAACTGGAATTGGAATAATAAGTACTTAAGTAGAAAGCAACAGAAAGCTCACAAAATATTTCTGCACTTATCTACTTGACAGAAAGTCCTTGCATTCTGTAAACTTGTAAACAATCTAAATATCCCAGTCAAGGTAAATTCTCTTCCAGAAAAACTGCCAAACAGTTCTTAAAAATTATTAAACAGAATATCACTTACCACTGAAAAAAGCAGAGCAAAGTCATAGATATAGGTAATAACTTTCTGAATAATTGACTGCAGCTAAAGGGAAGAAAAACGAAAAGTTTTAAAAAGGAGAAAATTATTGTAATATCAGCTAAATTAAGACTGTCCACACCAGAGACTATTCTTCTTTAGTTATTCATAGAAGACTCTTTTGAAAGATGCTTCAAGCATTGATCAACACAATTTCTTTCCCCAAAGTGGGACAAACCATAGCTATGCTGTTCCTAGACACCTTTCCTACATACCCTTCAGAACCCGTATTGAACAGAGGCTGACCAGCCTGCCCAGGCTTTATTGGCCCTTCATTTCCATAGTTAGGCACATTTTTTTAGAGTCTCCAGGTCCTCCAGCTCTCTGCTCTCAGCCATACAAACAAAGAAAAAAACCCCAAACCAGTTTGTTAAATCTTTTGTCAGCACTTTTTCTATCCTCCAAGTAACCACAAAAACCTTCTCAACTAATCCATATCTCATTTGGCATTCAGTCTCAAGAACTGGACACAATAATTCACTGAAGCCTTAACAATGCCAAGCAGAGATAGAATATTTTATGGTGTACTTCTGTTAGACAGCCTATCATGACAGCTAATTTCCTTCAGTAAACACCACTGTTGATGTAGGAGTTAACTCTTGCTATTTCTAAATACATAAATCATTCAATTTTAGCATTTCTCAGAATTAAAAGATTGATGTGCATGGAAAAGAGGGAGGAATAAATCACAGCATTACAGTGTTCCAAGAGGCTTCACAAATTGCAGCTAGTGTTTAAAAATAATTATTCTGTCATAAAAGTTATCAGTAATGTTTAACAATCAATTCCATTTAAGAAAATGCACATCAGATTTTCACAGATTTGGCAAAATAAACTCTTTACCTGTGGGTAAGCATCTTCAAATGCGCGATCAGGAGTCATGTGTTTGATAACATCAGCCAGAACTGTATTGACCTCTCGCTTCTGTATAGCAAAAAACAAGGTTACAAAATGAAATTGGCAATAAATCAAGTCACTGAACACCAGTTGAGTAGGATAATTTATTTCCCTTTGCTAAAGCATCAGCTTTTTACAGAGCTCTAGTTAAGCCAGGAACTTTAAACATAGCTCCAGTAAATCCTTACTTAAACTGATCCATCTGCCATTAAAACAAAAGGATAAGAAACGTTCAGTGCTGTGGAATAGTAAAGCTTCAAAGCTGCATCTTTTGTCGCCATTCATCTTTCATGAAAGGAAACACATTTTTTCATTCCTACACATTTATACTGAATAGTCAGAGCCTTTCCATCTTTCATACCAGACTGCTAACACAGCCACTTAGTCTGTATCAGAAAAATTCAAAGGAAACAAAGTAATTTTCACCTACCGAAAAATGTCTGCAGGTATACTCCACCCACACTTCAGCACAGTTGATATAATCCTAGAAATACATGTGTCTCATGACTACCAATACTTGCAGGAGACTGTGACAAATACACTTGCAAAAATTACACTTGAAAGAATTAACTCCTGAGATATGATTCATGCAGACCTAAAGATCTAGAACCCAAAAGCTGCATTCGTGTAATAATGTTATGTAAAATTAAGTTATGCTTCAGCAGAGCTAAGAAAAGCAGGGATGATCCAAAGATATTACAGCCATCACTTATATTTTGGCAACTGTGTGTATTTAGAAAAGGTAAGCAATGTCATGCCTGAACAATCGGCTACAACTTTGCTCTAAACACAGAATCAGTAGTGAAACAGAATGGACAGTAACTCACCTGTGGGTTCTTCAGCTTTGTTATAACCTTCCAGGCTTCATTTAATATTTGAAGGCGATCATTTTCAGGAGGATCAGCCAATGCCAAGTTTAATCCCAGGGAGCGAAAGAGGAGATGCTGAAAGTTAATGAGAAATTTTTAATTAAAAGCAGTCAATGCACATCCATCCAAGACTGGTCTGGCAGTTACAGCGTGCAGAAAGATTTTCAGATCATACCACTTGAATAATTTTATTTAAGTGACACACAAGTTCTGTATGCAACTAAGAGCATAAAGACCTCTGTCAAAGGAAAGGAATTGGTACAAATTAGATAGAAAATGTTACCTTTGGGAATCCAGACTCATCACACTCTTTAATCATGCCAATGAAGTCCATTGATCTCGCAGCAATAAACTCTGCTCTGAATGCTGACATTACTGAATTCAACAGCAAAGCACTGCAATGAACAACACAGATCAGTACAGCTCAACAGCAACTCAAATTTAGTAGTACCTCCATTTACATTAATCTGAACTTCCTAGACTAACAACTGTCCAGCATCTATCATAAATTTAAAAAAAGAAAAAAGAATAAGGAAAAAAAAGAACCTCACACAAATTGAGCTTGCTTTGATGAGGACTAACAATGCATAAGCAAAACAAGAAAACATTAAGCCACCAGATAAGGAAAAGGTAACCCAGCCTGTAAAATACTTCTTCCACACAGGTGTTTTTGAAGCCATCATTTTAGCAGGGATTTACTAGAAATATCAAGCAAACCAGTAGTAGCTGACATTTAGAAACTTACTCTCTGTTTAACTACAGTTCAGAAAAATAATTAAGGAGGGCAAATCCCTATTGACATTTTTCTTGGTTAATTATATTATATATGCATTATAAAAGCCACATTTCTAGCAGCTGCATTGTTAGGATTAAAATAAATCCAAAGTCATGGTATGTGATAACTGGCAATGACATATTTAGACATTTCTGATTAACCATTCAGACAGGTATTTGTGTTACTATCAAGCCAAAGTCACAATGGAAGTGTGAACTCACTGCATCACTGTAACATCCAGTTTACTCAGCCATGAGTTACCTCAAGAAGCTGCCTCATAAATCACTGTGCCCTTCACTAGTCTGAAACAGACAGTTTGAATACAGGGCAGTTTACCTTGAGGGAAATTCTGGAGAGTGCTTAAAGTAACCCAGCAATTTCTGTGTTTCTGCCTGAGCCTTAATGGTCCCATCCCAATTTGACTGGAATTTGCATTTTATCATTAGACAAGCACTTCCAGGTCATTAGGTCTGTGCTTTGCAATACAGAGAGCAGGCTGTCCCTTTTCACTTAGATGGCTGCAAAGTAGCTCATGGAATATATTGAGATTATTTCAATATTTATATACTGATGCCTCTTGCTTTGTAGTATCTTGACTGTCATGAGAAGACACAAAAACACAGAACTCCACTTTGAAAGACGACTACTGTTTTAGACTGGATTACTCAACTTCCCAATAAAAAAGACATGTCCCAAAAACATGTCTTTCAAAAAATACCTCATTATACTCAACATTTCAGCCTTCCTTCAAAGAGCAAACAGGAACAAAGAGGAGGAGCCCATCTTTACAGTGAAAAATACTGAAAGTTGATTTGAAAATAAGTTCCACAAAACAAATCAATACCTATCCAAAACAATTGGTACATCAGAGAATGTGAATTGTTTTTGTCTGTTCTATACCCTCTGATATAATAACACTTTCACAGCACATTTTTAAATCATGCTTTCCCCGCACTTAGCTCAGTCACAGAATGCTGGCATTCCTCAGCTAAGTGATTAACATATTTTAGTTCCTCAGCTGCTGCAGACCTGGACTGTGCAAAGCACATAAGAAAAAAAATAGCTGAAAAATTCCACAGAACTCAGCCAAGCTACCCAATAAAATGAACACAGAGGAGCCCATCAGCAGGCCAGATTGCATTCACAAAACCCAGTAAGTACATCCAACTTTCAGACCAGACCATCTTCCTGAACATGACTACCCTGCACGAAGATTTCTAGGAGACATTTGAGATACTAATTTTAATGTTGAGAAAAGCAAATGTCTAAGTATTACTACCTTCCAAAGGCTACCAGCATCTTTACAACTTCCCTTGCTGAATGCATGTATGGCCTGACTGCAGCCAGTGGAAGACAGGAGGAATGGAGGAATGAAGGGGAGGAAAATCCAGAAAAGTGAAGCAAAATCCGGCATCAGAGACATGGCTAAGGGAGAACACATTAGATGTCCTAGACTTCGGCTTAGGAGCCAGAATGCAGCAACCAAGTTAAACTAATTAACTTCAGCTTGACAAGCAATCTACCATATTTTAGAATTCATCTCTGGAAAACAGATGCTCATAATCATGATTTAGTAAGCTACTGGGAGAATGAAAGCTGCACTATGCATCCAAACTGTTTCCAAAAGAGGAAGAGAGAACATTATTCCAGGGACCCAGGGGTATTCATTACAGACTCCTGTCTTCTACACTCTGCAACACTTACTTGTTCCCCAACTTTTTGCACCTCTCCATCATCTCAGTAAGCAGAACCTAGAACAATTATTTATTAAAATTAGTGAATAGAGACTTAGCAAATATATTCAGTTTTATTTACTGTACCGAAACCTACTAAAAGCTGTTTTAATTACCTTTCCAATACATTCCAATAGTCCTGTTTTACCCTGTATTTACAGCACAAGAAAACAATGGTGTAGCTAAACATAAAACACATCTTCTGGAACAGGTATAGTGGCATTTCAATCAAAACCACCATTTTATGGAAGTCAAATCTGCAATCCTTCATCCATGACATTACTCCAGGTAATCACTATTTCCCAGCCAGTCAATTATCACTGGCAGGAGAGGTGAAAACTCTGCCAGACTGACAGAGATTAAAACAGCCTGTTCAATATGTTAAGTTACAGTTTAGTAAAATAATCTGTGTATCTGTGGGATAAAAGAAATGGATGAATTCAGGAAATAAAGATTAAATTATCTAAAGGACAGCAAGAAACAAACAGGAATACTGCCTACGAACTTAAAGTGGTCACACTTGAGCTTTGTGGAAACAAACATTCTTCCTGTACATAAGAGAGCATCAGACAGTCCTACATAGGCTCTTTTTACTTGCTTTCACACTCTTGTAAAAACTTACTGAAGGGTTGTTTTTTAGTAGGCAAAATTAACTCTTCACCACAACACTTCCTTTAGCATTGAGCATTAAGCATTACCACTTACATCTGGAGCACGGTATGCAATACACTGTAAAATCCAGTCTATAGCAGGAGAATATAGGGTCAAATACAAAGGGATCTCCACACACTGCACCACCAGCTGGTTCTGAACTGTATCCCCATGTATCTGTTGAAGTAAGAGATAAAAATACGTTGCTGTGAAAAGGTATTTAATGGGAGATATGATAAAGCTTGTTATGAATGTTTGTATATGAAATTGCAGTTTGTATATGAATGGAAATGAAACAGGTGATAGCACAAAGGTACAGATATTCTGAAGCATTCCTGGCAAGCTGGGGGAAAAGATATCAAGCTCCTAACATATATTATTCAAGTCTGGAAACATGCTGAATAGAGCAGTTTCAACTTATCAGAACACACATAAAATCTCCCATACTGTATCTGGATACAGGAACACCCCTAAATCTAGATATGAGAACTTCATAGATTTGTTTGAAGTATGTGGCAGTTTGATTAAGGAGTGTATTTATCTGATTTTGCAAATAAACCACTTATTTGCTTACTTGTTTAAATGTTAGGAGAAAGTCAAAAAAGTTTTTATTCAGGCTTTCTTTGAGTTGTGGTGCCACTTCCATCCCAACCTGTATTAAAAGAAAAAGTCTTTATCAGCATCTATCAATTCTCCTTCAGAGCGAGATAAAAATGCGTTTGCTGAAGGAATACACCCAAATCACACACATCAAATCAACAAACAGCATTGAATCACATGCTTTTGACTGATTATTTCCTTGCTTACTATTATAGTCATGTCCACTAACAACCACCCTGAGGCAGTCACAGCTGTTCTTAAACACGATCCTAACATCAGTTCCAAGTATCTGTAAGCACTGAGGAAATCAGTGTCTATTCCAGTGCACTGCAACAGCCTACAGCAGCACAGAAAATTATTCTTACTTATTACAAACACTTAAAGGGAGATTCCCCATCTATAAAACAGCAGAGAAATCGGTTTTGGTTTGTTGAAAGGAAGAGACAGGCTGCTAACTACTTGAGATAAAAGCAGTAGTTCCTGGAAGCAGTGGCAGCACGGGCTGCAGTAAATCTTTGGTACAGATAAGAGGAGGTAAATGACAGCCTACCCTGCAAAGGTATGCTCTGGCATAGATTGCAACCAGTGGATCTCCAATTCCTCTAATCATAGATGTTAACCGTGGGAGACATTCCGAAATGCCCCTGTTTTTATCAGAAATGAAAATGAGCTTCAACAGTCAATAACAGAATTATATCACCTACAGATAACTTCAGTAGCTGCCTTGTAGGCTAACAACTGAGAATGAGTTCTAGAAATATCTATCAAAGAAAAAGGATACTAGCACAAAAACTTATGAAATAAGTAAAATTTTCTGTGTACAGTAATACATATACTATATTCAAATTGCAGTATTTGCTATTCAGACCAAGACAAATAAAACAAAAGAACTCCTTCTCCAGCTTGGAGAACAGCAGAGCTATGGAAAAGCTGTAAGTCAGTGTAAGGAAAGCAGATGCTTAAAGCAGAACTCCTTCTATGTCTTAGTAAGAATAATTTTCCCAAAGGTCCTTTTTGACAGAGCCTGGATATGAGGCCCACTAATTCCAGTAAAAGAACTGCTTTTTAGGGATAATAAAGTTGTCACTAGAGTAGCAATTTGGCCTCCAACACTCATTTCAAAATATAACTGAAAAAGGACAATTACAAGGGAAGGAACATTTTCTGCTCAGGAGCTGGCACTGTTTGGCAACATATTAATCTTATACTAAAGTTTTCAACAGATAGTGGTTCATTGCTCCTAAACTATTTTTCCTACTCTGTCTCTCCCAGTATGACAACAATATTTTCCTTCAGTTTTCTATCCTGTCTTTTTCCCACACTCCTCATGACAACAATCTTCCTTCCCCTCCACCCCCAGAAGCCACCGGTTTTCAATTTGCACTGGGATTTGTGACACCTGATGTCACATTTGTACATACGTTTGAAAACTGAGAGCACTGTTGTATTTCAAAGTATATCACAGTTCACCTTTAATTTTTTCATGGGATTCTCATTAAAAATTCCAAAACTTCTCTGTAGTGCTTCTTAGTTTACTAAGACCCTACCCACCATTAATCACAGATCTCTTGTGCTCAATTCATTTAATTAGTTCCTAAGTCTGCCCATTCACTTCCTTCCCATACTTAACATTATTCTTACGTTTTGGACAGGAACTTATTGCACTTCAGTATTGCTGCTTCCACGTAACTACATTGAAGCCAAGTTAAGGAACAAAACTAAGATTCACACCACTGAAAAACCATAAGCAAACATCCACCAAATGGATATTGACCAAACTATTTTAAGATCAATCTCCTGTATTCAATGTCGCTACACTGCTGACTTTTACAATTTATCTACAAGATTTTATTTCAAAATTTTTCATACATTATTTCTGTCACTGCCAAACTGCTCTGAGCCAATAATTAGGCATTCAGTTTACTATGAAACATGACTCAAAAGTACATTCAAAACATACAGCCTGAAACAAACAAAACAAAGCCAGTATAAACATTAGATCCTGTGGCTTTTATTGAAACAAACATGTTCACTTTTGGAAAAATCTACAAAAAACTGGCAGACACACTGTGAGGGTCTCATTTGACAAGGATACAATCTGGGAATAAGTTCTCTGATCGAAGCAATCTTGAAAAACCAGTTTAAGCAAGTTTCTTTAGCTGTATCATTAACACTCTCTGGAGAAAAGTTATCTGGGAAAAAAAAAAACAACCCAGAAACAGTTACATTCTTTCTGGAAACAAGTTAGGTTTAAAACTGTATTCTCTTTCCATTCATCAAGAAATCAGATGCACAATAATAAGCTAGGCAATACATTTGCTTCTCAGCTCTCTTGAGCAGCAGTCAGAGCAGAGAACATAACAAGAAAAGGTACAGTCTTGTAGTAAATAACATTTCAGAACCCGAATTCAAGCACTTGGAGCTCATCTCAGAGCTGCTACTGAGAAATCCAATCTCTGCCTCTGTTCTTCCAAAATCAGAAATTGTAAAAAGAAGAAAAAACAGAATCTGTAACAAACATGTGTATACAAATCTATAATGACTATATCTATAATATCTATAATGACTAGGAAACATAAAAAAAGAGGTTTAAGCACTCAAATTGTTTATTTTAAAAGGCTAATATAAATTTTAAATAATACTATTGCAAGAAGTAGGAAATACTGAATATGGACAGAAACCTTATTTCTGTACCCTGAACAATTAACACATCCTCTTACAAACTCCTTCTGAAACCATTTAAAACACCACTCCTGCCTCCAGAAGGTGAGAAGCTCCACAAAAAAGTATCCAATTTCCAACACGAGAGAAGCTACATGTTAGAACTTCGTGCACTCAGTATCTTTCTCATCTAGAACCTCAGTTCTCACTGAACATGGTTTCACTTGGTTCCCAAGGGACAAGCTCAGAGGCTGGGCCTGAAATCCCCAAATGTTCACGTGCACAGTCAGCACAGCACAGTTTTCCTTCTCTCTCCCACTTTTAGAGCTGCTTGGGAAGTTCCCATCAGCAATGCCTCTGGCAGCAGGAGCTCAACTCTCCAGAACAGAGGTAACTGTGCCCAGAAATCGTGACGAGCTATGGGAACTGCCTGCCTTCATTAATGTTTGTAAGAGCAGTTTGTCAGATCTGCAACAACCACATCCATCTTAACTATTTTCTCTAGGTTCATTTCAAATTTCAGTATTTGTTAGTTTCAAGTTTACAGCTCCAATCCTATGGATTTAACTGCAAACTAATGCTACTGTTCCGCTGCCAACTACAGAAGGTTTCATCTTGCAAGGATGTGCACTTAATGCACTCCACATTGCAAGGAAATGCCTGTGTTTTCCATGGAATGTTTCAATGTCTTGCTAAAGAGGTTCTTTCACCTGAAATGTCAAATTAGATTTCACATTGTGTTGGAACTTCAACTGAAAAAAGAAAAAGGGCCCAAGTTAGAAAGATTATGCTAGAAGCAGCCTGCTGCTACTACCAAAATTCTTCTTTTATTACCACAGAACTATCAAGCTTCCAGTGTAGTAACAAAACTATATATTTACCAAAAACTGAGACTGAGCTTTGTTACATTTCTACCACTAACTTTAAGCTACTAAACTGTAGTACTTTCAGATGAGAGCATATGGTAAGACAAAAAAAGGAAAAAAAAGTCTTCCTTCATCTGATTTGGTCATTCCTGTTTAATTCTCCCTCCCTCTAATAAACTCTGTATTAGAGAACTTACACAATTCCTTGTGATTACAAGTCCCAGGAAGAACCAGTTTACATTTACTAACAGCAGAGCCACAAGCACACTTTTTTATATCTTAGGTATATCCTTCACAATTAAAATGTAATTTTGCATGAACACTGTGAACAGTGAAAGCTGAAAGCAATGAATTTCACTCTGTTAAAAGCTACTAGATCAAATCAGAACGTTTTCTGTAGGAGATAAGAACAGCAATGGTCCTCTATTTAACCTTCCTCAAGGTTGGAATTGATTTTTTTCTGGAGCACAGTGGAAACAAACACAAAGATACCTGGCAGAGAGACTCGGTTATCCATGCACATTGACAGAATTCTTTCATATACCAGTTTCCCTGGTTAAAAAAAAAAAAAANAAAAAAAATCTAAACAAATCAACAAACTGTTAAACACAAAATGATGGTACAAAGGTTCCCTTTCCACCATACAATGAAATTAGAGGGAAAAAACTTCCTAGAACACTGACATTCTGCTGCCCCCTAGTGAGTCTGAAATGTTCAGTGTGATTTAGCACTTCTCACACTATAAAAACATTCTCTGGCTCCTTTAAGTGCAGAGGTAACACACAGGTCAGATTTCTCCAAGGCCAGGAAAGGACAGCTGGTGTCCTGACTTTGCTGAGTTTGGATATTATGTTATCTCTAGCAGCCTTCAGCAAGGAGGAAGGAGCACAGAGATGAAGCAAGACCTGAAAAAACAATTGGATCTCTGTCGTAGCATATCCTGCTGGCACCGAAATACCCTAACTTTGAATACCATTGTACATCTCTTCCATAACATGGCAGTAAATTAAGAGAATTACGTCAAGTGGATGACAATTTCACTTACAAGTTTAAAAATATATTTAAAAAATCAATTACTACATTCTGATTGTTTCATAGTCCCTATTCAGCCAAAGAAAACTTTCTGACTTCTATTCTTCAAAATACAAAAATAATGAAAGATTGAGTCAAAAGGCTGCTAAAATCAAAAATATTTTTATAATGACAGCATGTTTTTAATTTCCAAATGCAGAGATCATGATTTTTCTGAACATTCTGTTCAAAATATTCACTAATACATAAAGCACAGAATCACAAAATGACACGTTTTCATCTTACGAATTTTTGGCTCTTAGGAGATTTTTTACAATTATGTACCATGTTTACCACTGATGTTGAAATGTTTATGTTGGAAATATTCCATGTTAAAACTAAAAGTTACTTCAGCCCTTTTTGGATAACTTTGATGCTTTCTAACATTATAAAAAAATAATCTTATTAACAATTGTGTAGTAAGACAGGCACAGTAGATACTTACCAAAAGTATCAAGGATATCTGTAATTAAAACAAATTTACTTGGATAAAACTGGATTACTGTTGTGTCTGAAAGAAGCTTAGAACACTAGAAGGAGAAAAAAGAAAAACAAAGAAACATTTTTAGAGGCAAACACAAGTTTGTGTTTTTACTCCAGAAAAGCTGGAATGGATGTTTATCCACAGGTGGAAAGGGCCAATATGAACTATGAAGCCAAAGGCACAGGGACATCTAACATAACAGACCATAGTGCTTGTTGTAATTTTCAAGTTATTCTTCATTTCCAGAGCTACACAAACCTGGTTTTCCCTTATACAAGGTAATCTACAATGCAGAGTTTCAGCTGACCATGAAGATCTGTGCATTTGTTCAGACAAGACAAATTCTCTCCCAGACAAAACATTAAAAGGTACTTCTTCTCGAAAATCACTTTTTTTAAGGACGTTGTTCAGCTTTTCACCTCTTTCTAAGTATCCATATCAAATATAAAATGTAATATAGATTAAATTAAGAAACAATTTTAGAAGCGTAGTTAATGAGCCTTCCAATGCATTTTTGCAGCTCACATAACTACTTCAAACATTCCGGAAACAGACTGAGCCCCAGTCAGCTCCAGGGAGGACTCTGTAATCAATCACCACCCACTGGGACACAATCTGATCATGGTATTTGGACTGCAATGATGGCTGGTACAAAGTCGCATTTCAAAATGTATTACCCACTTAGTTCTACTCTCATTGAATGTTCAGGCCAGGAAGGAACATGTCCATTGATTGTATGAATTCAAAATACACACTGAGCAATGAAGATATTTCTAAGATAATTAAGCTATACTTGTTTTCCAAGATTAAACTGGAGACAAAAACTTTAACAGAAGGTTACTTAGGAAAAAAAAAAAAAAACAGCAGCTTCTACCAAAAGAAAACAGGTGAATGACTGACTGGGGAGAGAAATCCACCTCTTCCTTAAGCTAAATGTGGCCTCTGGCCATGAGTCTTCTCTGATCTCTAAGACTGACAGTATTTTCTATGAGCTCCATCCTTTCTCTCTCCTTCACCAGGAGACAGTTCTTCAACCTCAGTGGAGTAAATAAAGTTTAAATTTTTGTTACATTTCAAAAATCCCGGAAGCAATCCAGTATCTCACAAGACTGCTCTGTTTAAAGAAGGAAATCACAACATTTGAATATGCTTAAACAAGGGGCACACTCAAGTCTTTCTGCTTTATTCATCAGGGTAACTTGAAGAGTGAAACAGAAAGACAAGTGAGAGCATTCACATCCTACAACCAAAGCAGAATCTTGCCTGCTGTGTGGTAAGTCAGTCACCTTCAAAGAAAGGTAACTCAGTAGATGCTTAGGACCTACACACAGCACTAGATTACCACTTTTCTTAGAGCTCACACACATAATCAACTTAGTTCAGCTTACTCTAAGTAGCTTAGCATACTCTATCGTGACAAGTAAAGTATCTTGCAAAAAGGCACTTGAGGAGTCACAGAATCATAGAATTAGGTTAGAAAAGACCTTCAAGACTGTTGAGTCCAACCTTTCAACCATCACTGCCAAGATCACCAATAAAAAATATCCCCAAGTGCCACCTCTACACATCTTTCAAATACCTCCAAGGAGAGTGACGCCACCACTGCCCTAGGCAGACTGGTCCAGTGATTGAGAATCCTTTTTAAACTTTTTTCATTTTGTGTTTGAAGAAATTTTCCTAACCAGAAGCCAAACTCACTCCTCCTACTGCATACTAACCAGTCTATAATAATAACGACAGACTATGTGTATAACCACAGGCTGATGCCAAGAGAACTGCTCAGCTCTTTCAGAGGATGCAGCACTCTGCAGGAAGAAGCACAACAAGTAAAGTTCAGTGAGGGTTCTACCCTATCCTGCTTTGTAACTACAGAATTATTATCCTTCACGAAAATTTCAAATTCATTAATTACACAAGTACCTATTTCATTCTTAGGCAGTCTTTCAATTAGTGATGAGCATCTGCAGCATTAAGTGATAAGTGAACAACATTTTAGCAGAAATAAACACATTCATCTTTGGTTCCACTTTCCTAAAAGGAAGTACTGGATTCCATGTTAGAAACTGTATTATTTCAAAATTATGAACCAGTTGCAAAAGAACATATGAAAGTATCAATGCATAGATTATCACTGCATTATCACACACACATATATATATATATTTCACACAAAGCATTGTAAGTACAGTACATCCCTGCTGCTTTTCTTCTCATCCAAAGACCATATTCACACTTCACAATCCTATATATGGATATTTTTTAACAATAATAGTGCTGATTTCATATTCAGTATTACAATAGTACATTAGTCACCCTAGGCCACATATAATTGTTTGATCTCACTTCATTAATGATTCATTTCCTTTTTTGTCTTTACCACAATTTAAGATGAAATTACTTCAAGCAGTTTTCTCAAGAGTATCCAGAATGACCAAAAAAATCCTGACTTTATATAACCCTACTGGATGACTATGAGCATTACATCAGTTTTACAGCTTTCAAGGATGTCATTATCTCATCTGTCCTCTGCTGCACTCTGCCTCTGGCTTCTTTTAAAGGCCAAGCCAAACAAAAGAGCATTTAACTGTCCTATTTCTCCATGCCCTCCTCAAAGCACATCATCCCAAGTGACCCAAAGGAAGACCATGGACAAGCTCTCAAACAAAAACAAACTCCATACACACAATTTCAAAAGTCTGGAGCTGTTTTTGGTAGCTTGCTAAGGTCCTAAATACCTTTATTTAATTGCCCTACTAAGTTTGGATTGGTAAAATGCTGATGTTCAAAAAGCAATTCTGTTATTATTTGTAGGGAGCAAGGGGCTGAAGGGGAAGAGGACAGGAAAGAAAATTACATGTCCTATACAGAGCTGATTATCACTACATGCTATTTGTTCTAACTATCCTTAAGCAGGTAAAATTTCCACATCTGTCATTTGGTGACTCATTGAGAATTCCATCCCACATAACCTAGTCAAAACCAATATGTAACAACAAAGCTGAAAATCCAACTACTGTCAGAAATCATAAAACTCTGGAAGAAATGTGTTTCAGAGAAGAACAAAAGAAAATAATAGAAAAACAGTAGAAAGCCTTCTTTTCCCAAGAAGGAAACTGGACAAATATCACCAAACTCACTGGTTCTGCATAGAAGAAAAACATAAAAATGACCTGGATGACTATTTTCAGAGCTTTCACTTTCTGATCAGATGACCATGCATCCTTTAAAGACTGGTTCAGTTCTTCAATTCGGTTCATGTAATCCTGCTGAGTCAAATTCAACAGCTCTTTCTGTGATCCCTGGCAAGAAAACACAAACCCTCTTAATAAGAGCTGTAAGGAAGGAAGAAGAGTGCTGTTATTATAGACTCAAATCACCGTGTAGTGGGGGAGAATCCTAGAAAATTTATTACAATTTCTCTTCAGGTCTTAGGAAAGTAGGTTATGAAACATCTCACCTTTGCACAGTAAAATACTGCAGCTTGAGAAATAACTTCAGTACTCAGTATTTCTATCAAGCGCATAATTGTAACTTAAAATTAAACTCAGGTAGACATATGCATCTTCTGCAACAGGGGCAACCAGAATTATCAGCTGTTAAAGACTATGGGGCTCCACAAAGTTTTACAGCAGTAAGAAGGTATATCAACAGCAACAAATCAGGTAAATTTTCAAATCACAATTTCTAGTGATACAAAAATATCATTCTGCCCAAATCCTGTAACAATGATTAAAATTACTAGAGAATTCCTACAAAAAGTACATATTTATCCAAATACTGCTCTGGCAGAATCACAACCTTTTTAAAAGGTTTCACAAAAGATTTTTATTTCACAAATTCCTTTCACTATTATAATGATGCTGTAATTTCATCAGAAAACTTTCTCACCTCTTCCAGATCATCCAGTTCTTCTAACCTTGTTCTCACTTTTTCAGAAACTGCTGAACCAGAAGTGGTGGCTTTTCCTGCAAAGAATTACAGATTAAATTTCTTTAAAATTTAAACACTGGGACTTCTAAAGAGAAACAAACCTGAAGGAGCCTGACATGGACCAGTCAGCTTCTGTGACAGAAGACAGGTGGTTTGATTCCTTTAGTGATTATTCCTGAAGACATACAACTAAACATACCTACAGTGCATTCACTTTGAACAAGGGCAATGACAAGTGAGCAGAATTGAATGAGTGGATTTTTCTGCAAGTTTTACTGGTAAGAAAAGAATCACCAGATACAACCATAGGATAATTAAGGATAGAAAAACTCTATGGAGGTCTGTGTCCAACTCTCCTCCTCAAAGCAGTTCCAATTCTGAAGTTACAACAGTTGCACAGAGTTATATCCAGTCAATTTAACAGTATCTAAGGATAGAGATGTCACACTCTGCCTGCACATCTAGTTTCAGTGTTTGACCCTTCTCAGTGCAAAAAAAGTAGTTTTTATTTTTGCAGATGCTGAAATGCTGGATGTTTATTCATATAGAAAAATCCTGATTTACTATGCTATGATTACCTAGCCCAGATTCTCTTTGCTAGAAAACACAATAAAATATTTAACATTTGGTTCTTTTTTAAACACACAGCATGCAGTTGAAATCACTTCACTTTCATGTAAAGAGAATAACTGAACAAGTTCCCAAAGGACTTGCTTGTTTTCCTTCCAGCTAGCAGAAGAGTTGATAAACATAGTCCTCAAGACATCATTGCTCATTTAAATGGAATAAAGTTTTAAGCCACGGTGGAAGGCAGTGCAGTGAAACAATCAAAAATTCATCAGCCCATAGGAATAAAAGACAAGCTTATTTTCAATAACTATTTTAAACAAACATCCAGACATCTTATCCACAAAAAAAGCAAGGACCATGATGTCAGAATGGGGGAGGCAGGAAAACACACTGCAACTATTCTTGTCCACAAACCTGTCACTGCACTCTGCCTCAAACAAACTGTTACTGGTAAAGAAAGTGCTCACCTTTTTCAGATCCCATGTACAGATTCTGTGAGGAAGCAGAAAAAGCAGACTGTTAGAAAACATGTACTCACTAGCATTCCATGAATACACAGGGTAATTACACTGCTAATCAACACTCTAATCATTTAGAAGTAGATTCAAGACTAGAAGTTATTTGCATTGTTACAAAAAGAAAAAGTGATGGCTTCTAAATATCAAAAGACTTGGACTCAGCTCTAAAACAATCTTTACAAGTGACATCGTGTGATTCAGTTTTCTACAATATCAAAACTGAAATTTAGTGGACCAGTATTTACCCATGAAAGAATTATAAAATAGCAATATCCAAAATCCATTAAAAGTCTAGTACAAATAAAAACAACTGTGGCAGCCACCACTTACAATAGAAAGCTTCTCCGTTGTTGTGTATCTAGCAAGGATTTCACCACGTTTGCTTGACCATGGTTCAAAGTCATTTCCTACTGCTGAGCTCTCATCTTTCTCCCGTTTCCTTCGTGCACCATCCTGTTACAGGAGTACAAGCGCAAAAGTTACATAGATCTGGAAAAAGAAGAGAAGGCTGATAAAGGTCAACTTAATGTTTCAAGTGCTAGCTGATCCTTTCAAAAGTTACAATATTAAAAAAAATCTGTGTTGAAATATATATGTCAACATAAAAATGTAGGTAAGTAAAAAAGACTATTCTATTAATATGGTATATTTCCTATATTAAGCTCTTCACTGGTGAGACACTACATTTTATCCAGGGTTGGCTTTATGGTTTTGGTTTTCTTTTACTTAGTTGAGATAACAGCCTTCAGAGTTACCATGGGATGGGCAGTAGTCACAGGATCTGCAGCTGCTGCAAACAATGACAAGGGATCAGTGCCATCGAACACACTGCTCAGTGGGTCCATCACTGAACTAGAGGAAGAGGAGGAGGTAGAAGAAGTACTTCCCTTTCTGTTCATCTTCTTTGTCTTGGATTCAGTAACCTGAAGAAATATTCAGAAGTATTAAACAAAAAAGGCTTTCTCTTCCCTCACTTTTCTTTAACTCTTTTTCTTCCTCCTCTTTTCCCTGAATGTGGAGGCACTCACTCTTCATTAGCATTTCCACTGCTTTTTTTTTTCTTCCAATTCTAGGTCTACAAAATTGTAAGAACAACCACTCTGAATATCTTTCAAGTACCCCTCCTCTATTTTATTAGGTTTGTCCCTGTCTCCCAAACTCTTTCTTGCTATTTAATTTCCTCTGCCAGTTTAATCTTTACTTTTCTCACAAGACACACAAGCCTGGAACATGAAATCCATACCTAAGGCCAACATCTTCTCTCCCTACTGACCTCCTGAGCAGAAGTTGCTGCTCATTTATCATTCACTAGTGGATAACTCATCTCTTTGAAGCTGGATTTTTTTCTGTACATCTTGAAAAGCCTCTTACACATAAAAGACATTATAAATGTTTTAAAGTACACAGCTGACTGGAAGCTAAGCCAAAATCAAACCTTACATCAAGCAATTATGCAGGTCATTTGTAATGCAACAATCTGATTTTAAATTCATCCACTATTCAGCATTTAATGCAACCAAGAAAACCTACAAGCTGGAGGTGCTGTATTTGGCAGGAGACTGTTTCTGACACATAACAGCACCAGGAAACTTCTGTGAAGGGCAAACAGAATAAACCTCAATGCCTTCAAAAGAGGCCACTAACACAGAAAACAACTTCAAAAGTACCACCACCAACCTCAAAGTCTTTCAATTTTATAGGAAACATTTTATAGGAAATTTTATAGGAACATATGTTAAAAGGGAAACAGAGTTTGAATTCAGATTCGTTTTCCAAAACACAGAAAAACTTACTGTAATGGGTTTCAGTGGATGGTAATCACCAAAATCCAAGGGTACAGATTCTAGCTTGCACACTTCCGATTCTGACACATAGTTCCTTGATCTTGCATGCCTTAAAAAAACAGAGTGAAGGGAAAGTATATATGCATATAAATAACCACATACTAAGAGAGAAGCATATCCTACATCTATACAGATGCTTATTTACAAAAAGAGCATATTGAAAAATAAGCAAACATAAAGATCCAAAATTCTCTCTACTGAGATAACATAAAACTAAAACTGGAGAAATTTTACTTTTGGTCACTTAGTTGTACTCTTTTTTAGTCGTTGAAACATGCAGAGCTGCTAATTGCTCTTTTCTGTTTCATTCAAGATCCTGAGAATGTTTATAGCACATTCCCAGCTGAATAAGGAAAATCAGAAGATATACAAAAAATTCTTTAATCAGACTCCTAACAAAAGCAAACAGCACTTCCCCCACATAACACACATCTTTCCCACTAGAATTAATCCAAACTTGCAAATAATTTCATTCCTACTCAAAGACAAAACTCATCTGGAAGATTTTCAGCAGTGCTAAGCAGCCAGCTCTTCTACAATATCATGTCCAAGTTTCCTTAATAATGAGTTATAGATTAGATAATTTACGGTTGTGCCACTCCAAGGAGAAACTTTTGATATCTAATGAGATAGAGCAGAGCAGAGCGAGAGGAAGAGTCCAGTGAAATCTACATGCTTATTTGTTTCCTTGATCTTCAGTTCCTTTTCTTTTTGCTATTGTCCCATTGTTCAATGATTCTTCTTGCTCATTTGCACCATGGGTTAATCAGCACCTGGGTGGAAAATCTGCCAAACTCTTTCTGGCAACAGAATTGTAACATTTCTTTAACTGCTGAGAGCTCTCTCAGCACCCCCGGGGCAAAATCAACTGCACTCCAATTAGTGTAAGCAGGGCAAGTGCACATGGTAATAATACACATGTGGGAGTGAACAAGAGCTGTAAACCCTGCAAATAAGTCTTCAAAAAGTACATTTTTTACAATATGGCTATTCAAGTGATAAGACAGCTTGTAATAGAGCTAATACAGAAGACAAGATCAAGTTTGCTCTGGCAGTATGTTCTGTTTACTCTTCAGGGAAAGAGATTAAGCATTCCTTTCTTGGCTACAGCAGTGCAGCCAGCTTTTGAGAGGAAACAAAAATAAGACTCTGGCCAAGCTGGGGTTTCATCCTCTGTGAATCCTGCATGATTACACCCCTGCTTCAGCTGCTCTTTTAACAGTGGATTTCAACCACTCCCACACATGAGCACCACTGCAACTGCCACCACTCTGCACCTTCAACACCTGCCAACCTACAAACCTTCTCTCCTCCTGGTAAAATATCTTTTTCTCTGGAACTGCTTTCAGGCACACAGCACCCTCCCAGAGCCAGTGCTTATCCTAAAGCAAGTGCTTCAAAAAGCTCACAGGGAGCACAAAGGAGCCAGGCATATAAAATGGAAGAGTCCCTTTACAACACTAGACATATATTGGTATTGGTAATACAATGAAGCACATCCCATACTAACTGGAACCTATCATTATCTGAGTATTACATATAAAACCAGAACAATTTCTCTAGATATTTATGCACACCTATTATAAAACTGCATTGTAGCCCTACACTTTAAATTATTTTATATACTTTTTACTACTTAAACAAATGATTTTTTTTTTTAGTTTGCTTAATTTGAACATTATGTTAATACAACTATTCAGCACCAACAGGTGCTATTTTTTCCTCATATGCAGACTGATGACTGTGCAGACAATAAATCTGCAAAACAGCTTTTCAGCATTAAAATGAAGTAGTTAGGGTTCTGCTAAGCCCCATAGCATGAAAATATTTTCTGCATTACATAACAGCATGATAGAAATGTCTTGCTCTGGTAAAGGTCTGGTTATTTCCCCACAGCCACTTCTACAATCAGTGTTACTAGACCTATTTATTAGGCTGCTGCCTCATTGCTGTATTATGTAAAAATCAAATTTTCAGCATCTCTGCTGCTCTGCTTTGTTTTGCTCTATTTTGCTACTGCTTTTGTCTGTAACAGAAAGAGTGCCCCTTTTATCCTTCCTTTACCAACCAAACACTAGACTAAGTAATTCCATGTCCTACACAGTACAGCTTCCTCAGATGTACACATCTCCCTGTAAATGCCCGTTGCTAGAAGCTGACCCTGTCTCTGTAGCCACTGTCTACTCCTAAAGAGCCTGTGAAAGATAACAGAGGCTCAATGTGCTACTATCGGTAAATACACTTCACGAGCCCTTCACCTCCACCGGCGAGCTGCGGGGCGGGCGGGGCAGCGGGCCCGCAGTGACCCCGCCCGGAGTGGGGCGGGCGGAGCGCTCCTGCCCCACTCCGAGGAGGACACGCTCCACGACAACACCCCGGCGAAAGCCAGCGAGGCTCGGGGAACTTCTGTTTATTTTGGGGGAAATAACGGGAGGCCAGCGGCCGTCGCGCCCCACCCGGCTCACAGCTGCGGCTCCGTCCCTCAAGCAGACCTGTGCCGCTCAGTGGAACGCCAGGGTCTCATGAAGGTGATCTGTACCCTCAGATGGTGTCTCAGACAGCAGCGCCGGGCTGAGGTCCCACGTTAGCGGAGCCGCGGCACGCAGCGCCCCGGCTGCCCCCGCTACCCGCGGGGGTCCCAGTCCCCCCAGGCCGAACTGCCCCGAGCCCTGCGGGCGGAGAGGCCCCGCACTTTCCCCTCTGGCACACCCGCGGCCGCCCCCGCCTTAGCCCCCCCAGCTGCGAGGGTCGCCGAGCATGAGGGCAGTCCTCGCCCAGCCGCGGAGACCCGCAGCCCCCCCGAGCCCGCCGCCTCACCACGGGAACGCGGCCATCTTACGCCGGGTCACATGACAGCGCGCGCTGGCCGCGCCTTCCGCCGGCAGCTCCGCCCCGCCCTGAGCGCGGGAAATGCCTAAGGGAGCGGCGGGCAAAGCTCCGCAAACAGCACAGACATGCACTTCTTGTTCAAGATTTAGAATTTATTGTGCAGAATGCGTTAAGTAAAAAGTAAGACTGGTGAAAGCGAAACAAGGTACAAAAATAAATAGACTTCTGTAATGGTATCACAATTCCACACAAAATAAAAAGATAAATATGTATAAATACAGAACAGCAAGTACAAAACCAAATTCTGGCACTTGCCAAGAGAAAGGCCTCATGAAAGTTAAAAAAAAAAAAA
>VZRH01006256.1:130019-146215 GCA_013397555.1 Urocynchramus pylzowi
TTATTACACACTGGATTGGAAACATGCTTGAAGAACAAGAGGTTTAGATGTGAAACCCTAAGAGAAGGGAAACATTCATTTCTACTAACACACTAAACCTATCTGTGCATCAACATATTGCCTATGCTAATAATAATACAGCACATAAAACATCCATTAAAAGCTTCAATCTTTAGTGCTGCTATGTCAACAGCACCTTCTGTCATGTGACACAGGTTACTCTTATCACTGTAATTTCTTCCCCTCTTGAGATGTTTTCCCCTCCTAAGAAAAGCTGGGAACTAAAACACAGCTTTCTTGCCCATCAGGTGTGCAGGAAACTTGTCTCGGGCATTTTCCATACTAGAACCACGATTTTAAAGCACCACAGCATTAGTATGAAGGAGGCAAGTCTTCCACTGGTGTAAACTCTTCTATTTACACCATTAGGGGAGGCCTTGCCCCCAGGCTTTCAAACAAACCGAGCAGTGTCATTCTTCAAGGTGCTTGAGAAGTGTTTTTGCCATTTTGCAAGCATGCAATTTGGGTAACTTAGTGCCTGGTTTAACACACCTGTTCTGAACACCATCAGAGCTGCAGAGGACAGAGTTGGTGGCAGATAAAAGCCACAGGCTGGCGCCAATCCACTTATCACTGCCCATGAAATAACTGTCCTCATCCCATTATTAATGTTCCTCTTTCATGCTATTTACCACAATAAAATTTTCAGTTAGTCTTTCTTCTCTTACATTCATGTCAACACATTACAAAGCCTCCAAACTTTAGTATGTTGTATTGTATTGACACTGGGAAAGTAACAAAATATAACCTAATCTACATTCTGGCAGCCAGTTCTGTACTGCAAAGATTACACAGCCGAGCTTTTCTCTCTAGAACTTTGTTAATATCATGTCTCAAGTTCATTAAAAGAAGGTGGAGAATGATGCTCCCCTCAAGCTGATGGATAATATCCATCAGTTGGAAGACTAAGGTAGAATATATGACCATGATCTTTTAATGTTAGATATTCATAGATATGTAAGTGTTGGGATTTGGTAGGGATTCCCCACCTGCAGAAATCATTACTTCAGTACAAGGGCCTGTTAGATCACATAGCAGAAGATAAACTGCTCAGAAAAACTGCCACTGTCATCGATTAAATGTAACATATCTGAATTACTATTACAGACTGAAATAACATAAGTCTGAAATGGTAAAACAGTTAAAATCTTACCTTCTGAAGTTTTTGTAGAACATAAACGTCTCCATGTTGGACAGATGTTGTTTCCATAAGAAAATGGAGTAGACAGCAGGGCAAAAAAACCCAGGGCTCTTTCAGTAGAGTGGTTTGATCTACCACACATATAAATGCACCTTTTTGGTTTGGTCAGTGTAAGTAGTATGTCCATGAGCCCAACAGTGAATTTGGAATACATCTGTCCAGCTCAGCAGAAATGCAAAACATTTGGTACAAGGCCTTTAGTACTGAAATCTCATTCCTACAGAAAGTACATTCAGAACAGCTGCTGACAAATTCACTGACTTGAAAGCTCATTTTCGTTTAAATTTTTTAAATTTTAAAGTTTGGGGTTTCTTTTCACATTTAGCTGCTTTAGTATGAAACTAAATATATACCCATGACTTACTTATGGGGGAACTCACACACAGAAACTGCAATTTAAGTAATGCAAAAAGCATATGTAAGACACTAGAATTAGACAGTGCGAAAAAGTCAAAAATTACCTTCATGTTGCCTCGTGCTAGTCTTTAAATAAACAAGATTATTAATCTTTTATATATTAATACTAGTCTGTACACAAGTTCTAACATGCAATTTTCCCACAAACATTAGAGCTTCAAAGCAGCTTCAATATGATGGTGTTAATGTGTCATCTGAAAATGACAAAAGTAGGTTTATGATGTCTAAATATACATATAGGTAAAGAAGATGCAATATTAAAAATCAGTGCTGACAAAACCATCATTAAAACACAGCCATTTTATCCCAGTGAATGTTGTCTTCTTAAATTATCACAACATTTGGCTTCTTTCTTTGGGTTCTTCCTGCATATGCTCCTAAAAATAAGTAGAAACATTACTATATTACAATTCATAGTAATGGTTTTTGAAACGGGATTATCCAACAAAAATAGCTGAAAAAAAATCAGGACAATTTTTTTTAAAGCAGTATTATGCATTCAGTGACTACTTTTAAAATGACAATTTTCATAATGGTACACACCAAAAGCCTTATGAAAACTACCTATAGGTTTAAAAGTAATGACATTTTATAGTATTGCCTTACTTGATAACTATTCTATATTCTTTTCTGCTATTCTAAAACAACTACAACTACAATTTACAAATTTTTAAAAGAACTATTGCATAACCAAGATAGATGAAATGGCTGATTATGTTTAACTATGCCATGTATTACTTTAAAACAAATTATCAATTAAAATATTATACATATTGAATACTTAACATAACTCTTTCCTTTTGCCAGATTAATTAAAACAAGAGACAGCTGTAGGCTCCCATATGTCAATAAGACAACCAGAATTAGAGGTGCAGTATGAAAATCATCAGGCAGAGCCCTTACAAAAGGAAGGATGCTTAAGTAAAAAAATAATAAATAAACTAACAAATAAGTCTTTCCAGAGGGAACAAGTATATACAGACATATATTTAAAAATCCATATTATATTATGCATAGCACAAGTATCTTCCAGTAATGAGGGTTCAGCACTGCAGGCTGCTAAAAAGTAGAATAACTCAAGATTCTTTAGGTTCAAGCAGTTATCAAGAAAGTGCAGCAGTGTGAGCAAACATTTACACAAAGCAGTGAAAATCATATCACAGGGTGCAGAGCAGTGGGAATGGAAGACAGCCATGGAAGAGAAATTACTACCAGGCAGTAAATGAAGGTGACAAAGGAAGTGACAATCCTTTTTGGGCTCTTTGGTTACTCTTGGTCAGAGCTGCAGTGGTTACTTATAGGTGTCCCGGGGCTACAATCAGCACAGGCCAAAGCAGCTTTGGGAATGCCCAGAGCCTCACAGCTCAACAGGCTCCCACTGCACAAAAGGCATTCTCACTGGCCCTGCCCTCCCCAGTGCTGTGCTCTTCAGATCACCTGGGATCTTGTAGGACAGACAACCAAGCTGACAGACAAAGTCCTTTTTTAGTGATTACCCCTTGACTCACCTCAAGTGTCCTCCAAGTTACATAAAAATGTCACACAAGTAACAGGATATTACAGTAATAGCATGAGTGTGCAAAAATCCCGTATCAATCTAGACTAAGGAATTGCAGAAGGCAAATTTAAAGAAAAACAGTGACAGTCCTGAAAATTATTAAACTATAATTAAAATTATCACCCATCCTTTTCCAGTGGCAAGGGGCAATCACATGAGGCCTCTCTCCTGGGACAAAGGACAGACCTGCTACTCACACAAAGCAGGTCTGAGGCTTCCTGAAGTGCTGGCCTGAAAGCCAACGCACTTCACAGCCCCCACCACCTCACATGGGCAAGCCCTTGGCTTGGCCAAGAGCTGCCACCATCCAGATATTCTGTGTGCCTCCTGCCCTCTATTTCCTTTCCACAGGAAAAGAAATTGGACAGAGGAGATGAGTAAGTCTTCTTGTAGGAGCAACCTGATCTCAAGCACCTTCTGTCTAACACAATCAGACCTCATTAAATGCCCTGCCTGGCCCAGCTTGCAGGCTATTGATGGAACATTTCAGCCTGATTTAAATTAATTGAACTTTAAAAAAAAAAATTACTGATTAATGAGTCTGTAATTTTCTCTTAAGCACAGAACTTTGGATTCAAGGAGTAAAAACCAACAAAAACTAAGTTTAGGATTGCCACTTGACTCCTAAACAAAATGTCTTCTTGCTAGAAAAAAAACAATCAGTCTTGAGGAGTATTAAAGCTGCAAAGCACTTTGCATATAGAATTTAAAACAACAATCACGAGAACAAAATTAAAAAATGTTGGGCAAGTATGTTATTTTCTTCTGAGGGTTTGTCTCATATTGGAGTTGAATGTATTTATAATAACTGTATCTTACTAGCCCTCATTCCCTTTTTGCCTCTCTAATAAGCACAATTTAATTGGTAGTCAGGAATGAATGAAGAAAACAAATTAAATCAACATCCTATTTAACATACTGCCAGACTTTTCACTATTCACATTTCATCCACATATAAAGGAAACCATATTCTATTTAAATATATTTAAATTAAGTTCTTTCACTATTGCAAAATTATGCAGATTGTTTCTTTCATGCCCATGTAATAACTTCAGAATGCATTTCTATTCATTTAGTACAAGAAGTCTAACCTAAGGAGCACATGCAGGTGTTGGTATTGCACCACAGGAACATGTGTGATGGCCAAGCTCTACATGAGGTTACACTGAGCACACTAACCAGCATAAAACTGGTTAGCCACATCTGCCTGAAGTTCCAAGAAGGCCACTGCAGAAGGCATTCAATGACTTTCCAGATACTTGACAAATAGCAACAAGGCAAAGAGAAACTTGGAGATATATCCCAAAGGATTTTTTTCCTTGCCAAGTATGACCTGTCACAACTTTGGTAATTATAACTAAGATAAACCCAGGGACTTCCTTAGCAGAGCAGCACACGCTGCAACACAGAAGAGTGTTGAATGCTTAATTGGGTGTCTGGTGCCAGACACAATGTAAACACCACTTTGGCTCATTATGAGCTCAGCGTGAATTATATGAGTTTCGGGATGGCATCTAAACCTCCAATCAGTGCCAGACCTGACCCTGACACCACCTTAACACTACTACTCTTTTACAACCTCTGTAATACTGTAACTGGTAGAGTTTTTGATTGTTTTGTTGTCCCAGTTCTTCAGCATGCTCCTTTACTAGTCAGTAGCAAACCTGCAGATGAACACTTGCCTTAATGGCTACCTCTGGTTGCTAAAATTATATTATTTACTTTTTCTGCTTTATATTTCAGGAAGATTATTATCTTTGCTAATTTTTCTGTAGTGTCACTGAGTCCAAACAAATAACTGCCTTGTGATGACAGCACTGGCAGGAGAACTAAGTACAGAAAAATAAATGAACACACTCTGGTTATGATCTCTTCACCTGCCTTTTATCTCCTCCTCTGATGCTGCAATGTTATCTATGTTTATGCATACTGCCTCACTATACATCCTTCTGTGGCCACTTCTTTTGACTTCACAAAGTAGCATCTGAGAAAACATCCCATTTAAACAGTGTAAAACACACTGCCTTCAAACTCACAGATACTCCCCCTGCCAGCATTGCTCTGGGGCAGCAATAAATAAGCATTTCCCTTATAGGAAAGGTCTTATCCTTAACACATACAGATTATTTAAAACATTATGGAAAACAGTTGAAATCCTACTACATGACACATCTCCCTTATTAAGCCCCAAAATTCCCAATTTTTATACTTGACTTGTGGAACTCTCCTTTGAGAACAAAGTGTTCTCTAACTTAAATAGTTTTAAAACCTATCAACCACTTTACCATTTGATAAATATAGGTTTATCACTTAAGAAATTTAAAATCTAATTTAAAAAATAGAAATTTTGTAAGACCATTCATAGTGATTTATTAGGGGTTCAGCATTACTATCAAACCTCTTATATAAAAGGTAACCAATCGGTAATCTCTGTATGGTAGCACAGAAATACTCTACTTTTAAACTTGGGTCATTAAGATTTAAACATTCTGTAAGATGCTACAGGAATATATATATAAATAAAATTTTAGGACTGAGTATGATGAGGGAACACCCTCTGAGGAGTCTGAAACTGTCCTTCCTGTCTTTTGAATATGCTCCATTCTGAAGATGTGTGTACAGAATTAAAAATCAAATGACATGAAGATTCTAATCCAAGTCTATTTTGACTACTAGCAATTTCTCAACAGTTCCAGTGAATATATCTGGCAATCTTTATTGTGACTGGGCATCTGGTGAGTGAAAGCAAATGAGCTGTGCAGCACATTCTATATACTATGTTTATAGAATTTGAAAGCGGATGATTCAGTTACCAGTGCAGGTTTGTTTGAAGAAAAAGGTTAGACTTAAGACAGAGCAAAGCAGGTGCACAAGGAAAGGAAAACAATACATTGCCAATTTACTTTTTCTAGATACTAGTAACTTATTTACTATAAGATCCAAGCACCAATTTTCTACACACCTGAAACAGCCTTGCTAGGCACTCTGCTCCCTGCAGCCTTCCTTCTATTTTGCTCAACCCCATTCACTGAGGTCTTAGGGGTTCTAATTAAATATAAAACAGTTTATAAGTCATTTGCAACAAACGTGAAAGGCTGTATACAAAAATAGAGACACTATCAAAATGTGTTTGGCATGAAAACATTTTTACAATGTCCCACAGAGCCTCCTCCTGAGCACCAGTACAGTTCCTATTGATATTATTAAGGCTTGCATAGATACATTAAGTAGGAGAACATCTCCCCATGACCAGATTGAAAAACTCTGTTGAAGAAACTGATTTAGTTTAGACACCATGGCATTACAGTTTACATATAAAAATAGAGTATTTCATTAAGTGGAAGCAAAGCTTCATGAAATGAATGTTACAAATAGAAATGTTGGAACAGTGTAAATGAAGACAATACACAAGAGGATGACAACAATAAATATTTTCCTGCAGTATAAGGTAAAACAAAGCTTCATCGCTCTCTCAAAATACTGAGAGAAGTAATTATTTTTACTCTGAACAACAGTTGTACTGTTATGTGTACACATTATGCGTATGTTATGTGTAAACATTATTCATCAATCACTGTTCTTGCACTTTGCATTTATTTTCATCTTTAGGCTAGAAACATGCTGTGCTTTTACCCTTGTCTGCAAAGCAGTCTATGAACTGGGGCATTCTGTCCTTGGTTTGGTTGAAGTACGCTGTTAAAACACAAACTTTTATTAGTGCTTTTTCCCTTTAAAAATAAAAGTCTCTCAAGAAATACCAAATTATGCATCATCTTTCACATAAAAAATTTCAGAAAGGCTAACAGGTCTTGTAGTGTAAATGACATGTAGGCAAACTGGCTGGAATTTATATTTTAGAACAGGATTACTACTTCCACTATTTAAAACAAAGAGACAAAAAAGCACACAGATAGATGTCCCTCAGCAGTACCTTGGGTTCCCAGACATTGATGAGAACACACAGGAAAAAGGGCTGAATTGCTTACAGTAGTCTTTGAAGGCTGAACTGTATGAGTAGACAGCATGGCTTCAAAGCCTTTGGGTAAACATGGGATAAAAACTGTTTTTAAGGGATGCCAGGTATCTGACTTTTAATACAAGATAAACGTGCAGACAGGCCTCATAAGAGAGCAGCTGTTACCTGCCTGAACAACATGTACTGAACACTGTAACTTCTGTGATCTGAGCAAACAATCACACAGTCAGGGAACAAAATTTTCCTCACATTAGAAAGCCACTACTTTCCTGACAGCTTTCTAAAGATAAGCATTATCAATAATTTCACTGCAAAGTAAAGGGTATTAGGAAAAGTAGTAGTGCCAAACTGAAGTTTAATAGTGCATCTCAGAGAAAAACCTTAAACCTGAGCATCAAGATTTAAAGCCATAAATAAATAAATAACTTCTGAAGATAAAATTTCAGAACTGACTCTGAAGAAAACATATTTTCCTAACTTATAATGAGCTAATAAACCCTTTTCTCAGGCCATGGTAAATCAGATTTCATTAATTTTAATGACAATAGTAGCAGAAATTGAGCTGATCAATGGCAAAGCAACAGTACAGATCACAGAATCTATTACTGTAAGACAGTTTCTTAAAAGCATTTTAATACAAGTAACCATCACCTACCGATTTTGAGGAGTTTTTTGTTTCATGATTATTTTTCTACTTGGTATTCCCATTTCTGAAGCCCTAGAGAAACAAAAGTATTGAAATATATTTCAATTAGCAAATCATCATCTGGGTCTTGAACAGAAACACTCAGAGAAAGCCTACAAGAGGAACTACACCTACGTGTAATACTGCCAGAGCAGTCCTACAGATTATCACTTCTTTACTCAGGAGCAAGTGTAACAAGTGTCCACCGTGTTGCAAGATAATGCCTGCTACCATTCCCCAGAAAAATTTGCCAGAGATACTCTATTAAGTGTCTCTATTGCTAGGCACTTTAGATAGATAAAATCACTTGGGGCACTTTTTACAGTTTGCAAAATCAACCATAAATTAAGCATCCACCACTGCACTACAGTGTAAATGAACAACTTAGAACACTTTTCTCCTTACAAACAAGAAGACTCTTAAAAGTAAGAGTAAAATACAATTAGCAAGACACCATAAACCTGGAAAGCTTTCTACTCATTCTTCCTAGCACAGATGTCAGTTTGCAAAGAAACTGTTGCTCCATAAACTTCTCCTCACTATTTCCTATGCCTCCTACTCCTTCTCTTGTACCCCTCCTTCCTCCAACCCTCCCCACCCAAGGGAGAGCTGCACATACTTCATGTACTTTTTCCTGTCCAGAGATTTCTGTGTAGCTGTTGAAAGTGTAACTCGCTCCCTTGGGCTCTTTACTTTATCCTAAAAAACAGAGGATACAGAAGAAAGTTACCTACAAAAGCATAATTAAAAATTTAGATTTAAGAAACATTGTACATGGTGAGGAACAATCTTTTAAAAGCAAAATGACTCAGTACTTTAAGTCCTAAAACAGTTTACATTCCCTGGAAGATAACACACCATTTGCCTGAGCATCTTCTCTTTACGAACTTCACGATCGTGACGCAGAATATTCATTCTCTCCGATGCGTCCATTGTGAAAAAGATGTCATGGATGTCATACAGAGCAGCTCGCAGCTGGAAAGAATCATTAAAACGTTCATAAAATATTCAATCAAGTGTACATGCCCATGGTTTTGAACATCAAGCTCTTTTTGTTTTCATTCTAAACAAAACACTTCATAATTTTGAAAACCATTTTTTGAAATTAAATAATTTTGCGTCAAGCAATAAAATGGTATCTTCTCTTCTTTAAACGTTTTACTCTAAACAAAGCCACTCTCAAGGTTTTATGCATTTATGTTACAAAAGCAGAATAGCTAGGAAAGAAAAAAAAAAGGTTTAAATTGTGTCACCTGAGCCATTACTCTTTCATGAAGGGATGCATCTTGTGCTGAAACACTTCCTCTTTTCAATGGGGCTTCAGACTGAAAATTCTTTATGAACTCCAGAGTATCCTGGGAAAGATGGGAAAATATGAGTAAGCACCAGGCATAATCCTTCGTAACAAAACAATCATTACAAATAGTACACACAGCAAAGAGATTCTAAGCAATGCAACACAAACATGTTCATGTGCAGGCCCAAAATCTTCCGAGAACAGAAAATACAGGATTTCATCTGTCAATGGAAGGCAAGAACAAAAACAAACAGGAGAAGAAGCTACCTATTACAAAAAAAAAAAGCTGATCTTACTTTTACAGTTTGCTTAAGATGTTTCAGTTTTTCTGTCTGCAGGAGTCTACGAGTGAGAAATCCTTTTGCCACTGCTGTGATCTTGTCGAACTTCATTTGTATCTCTGGACTGAAAACCTTAAAAAAAAATTCAAAACTTTTTATAAAAAAGCAAGAATTATGAATTATTTATCAAATAGCATCCATCAAGCGACATAAGTTTCCAAGTAAGAAAAAAGCTGTTGATAAAGCTTTGACTGGGCTCAAAGTATCCACCATAATTTAGCAGAAGCAATATATTGCTATAGGATTATTTTGCATATATGAGTAAGAAAAATAATCTACACGGTTCTCTTATGCAATTAAAGTTGACACAGGAACAGATAATAACATTTTCTGTTACCAGTGCCTTACAAAAACATGAGAGCCTTTTAAGATAAAAATAAACCTGTCTTTTCCCTTACCTGAATCCACCTAGTTTTGATCCTATTACTTGGCCTGCATACTGAGGTCTTTATAACTCCACTACCTGATGGTCCCCAGAGATAGAACGAAGTTTCACTTGTTGAAGAAAAGGTGTTGGGTGTTGTATGAGCAAACCCTGCACAGAAAGCAGAACACACAGTTCAACATACACTTCTGCCAATGAAGTAATGCCTGTGTCTGTGGATACACTCGGCTTGAAGGTCACAGCTTCATCTACAAGGTCAATTATAGGCAAGAAGCAAGATGAATATTTCTGATTGATTTCCATGCAAAATTTGCTAAACAAAAGACAGAACAAAACATTTCACAATGTTCTGGAACAGGTGAGAGGTGTTCCATCAGTTATAGCTGTACTGCCTCGCAGTTAATAACCCTTGGCAGAGCTCCTCAAAACCTTCTACAAAAACGTGACCACCTGGCCCAGTGCTGTGCAGCTACATGGCACGAGGATAATCCTTCTGGGACATGATGCAAATCCACATCCTCATTCTTGATCAAAGGAGGCTATTCTCAGCTTGTTTTCTTTGGATGTGCCCTAAAACAGTTACATAACAAACACTGTACATGGAACTGTTCAAGGATGGCTGAACCTATGCTAAATGCTAGTGACACAAAGATGCAGCAGACTTTGTTTCACAAATCCTGCCCCCAGCTGAGGGCAGCAGCCATCTGTGTACCCTGAGCAGCCCTAGGGCAGGAACACTGCACTTATCCACACAGTGGGACAGCTGGTCCAGTCAAGCAGTGTAGAACAAATTATATCACAACACTTAATCTATATTCTTCCCTTCCACTTTTACCAATGCTGGTGGAGTTTGTGTTATGGACTGTCTCCAGCTGAGACTGTACACTTTCCAGCAAGCCACTTTCACTTTTTTTCCTCCACTCCAACTCCATCCTGCTGTTAATATTCACTTTGGAAATTTCTATTTCTGTTGTAGTAACCTTCTCTCCTTTTGAATTTCTCTTCTGCTCTTCCAGTTCCTACAAAAGGAAGATTTAACCATGAGACTATTTTTCTAATTCTGCAAAGCAACAGAATATACATTCAAACTCAACTGCTTCCTGACAAACTTCCATACAACACAAAACCTTTGCTTAGAATTTTTCCTGTTGGCCTTACCTTCTTCAATTCTTCCTGTTCTCTCTCTTGTTCAGCTATCAGAATTGACAGTTGTTGGGCATGCTGTTCTTCAAGTCTTTTTTTCACTTCTTCAAAGGCCAGCACATTAGTTTTTAAAATATCTTCTGAGAAAATACATAACAAAGAATCAAATATTAAATACCCTCTATATGATCTTTGCCAGAGACATTCATCCTTTATCAGAGGTAATTTGCATCATCAATAAAAAGTAAAAAAGTTGTCTTTGATATCAGGTTTCCTTGATATCAAGTTCCCATTATATATTGCACAGAATCCCATCATTTACTAGTCCTTCAAAATATTTGCACGTGCATATTTGTGAGCTAAACTTGTGGATGGAACGGCAGTAACACCAAAAGCCTATATTAAAACAGGGACATGGAAAATATAGCTCTAAGAATTGTTACACTTGCTGGAGTGAATTAACACTATTTATGCCACTTCAGCCTCATTTAATAGAGACACACACAGACATAACCCAGTCTTGAATTTGAAGAAAATATCTACATGGTTTTCTTTTCATTCACATGGGCTATCTTTTCTTTTAGTAGTCTTATTTAGACCTCATGGCATAAGACAATTGTCTTAGTAAAACTAAATTCCAGCTCCTAGATTGAAATGGGAAATCAGTATTTGCGAAGTCAAATCAAATTAGGAAAACGAGGCTTCTGAAAAGAATGATCACTGGGGTTTTTTCTAAAAGATTTATAAACTGAGAAGTAACCCTCAAGCACAGGAAATCTTTTACCTTTTGTCATATTTTCAAGGACTGCATTCTTGGTGATGTAAATTGATCCCACAGGATACTTCTGTTCTTGCAACCACTGCTTCTCTTGTTCTTCCATTCCAACTCCAAGAGCACAGGAACTGTTTTCTTTTTGGCAGTAGTCAGTGTCCAAATCAAGTCTACGTTTTACATTTTCAAAATTTTCTGGGAACTGTTCATTTGCTGAGGAAACATTTGGAGTATTATCCAGCTGCTGTCGCACAATCTTGCTCTGCATTAATAGTGCAGATGGATTTTCCATGTCGTAAGATTTATTGAGTTCCATTGGAGAATTACATTTAGTGTTTCCTGCCAAAGTAGCTGGTTTCATTTCATTCACAGCCAGGATCTTCTGTGTCACTGCAGACTGACTGATGGCAAAGGGCTCGTTCACTTTTGGAGGTGTCATACTAGTACTGCTCTCTACTTTATACGGCCCTCTGCTGTCCATCACCATCTGTCCTTCCCCCATAGCCAACACTGCTCCTTTGCTTTCAAAGAGCTCGAAGGAATGGCGATTTGGTTTGCCAACCCCCAACCCATCACAAGGGCCTGAAGAATTCCTGTTGATACCAGGGACTCTGCCAGGGCAGACCGTAGTGAAGTCCACCATGAACTTTGGCACCGATTCAGACACATTGTTTTTATCTGCAATATCTTGCATGATTAAATCCATTGTTCTACCCTTGCCTTTAGGACTTAACTCATAAGCATTCACAGGGTTGTTTATAATGATGTGTCCCATAGATAAAGGTCTTGGGCGCCGTCGGTGCATTTTAGGGCTCATGCTTGGCTCTGGACTTGGCAATTTGGCATAAGAGCCTGTGAGGCTCCTGACGATGCTACTGTCACGCTCAAACATAGAACACTTTTTCAATTCCTCATCTGAATCTGAATCCACCAAAGGGGGTGTTCCAATTCTCATAGGTATGTCTACTTTAGAAAAACTGGATAAAGTGGACATACTTGTGTTATTTGTATGAGCAGAGGCACCATGGAGAAGGGCATTTGATTTATTAAGACTGGGTTTATCAAGTGTCTGAGCAGTGCAACTTCTGCCTGTAAGCTTTGCCCTCTCTTTCACAGAGTCAGTTGTTTTAACACCATCATTTTCTTTATCCGAATGACTTTCACTCGTACTCCTCTTTGAATTGCTTTTTGAGGTACGCTTGCTCTGCTCTTTCTCTATGTACTCCCTAGACTTCTTTATCAGGTTCTGAAGACTCATTACACATGGATCTTGGACATCCTCATCCGATGGTGACCCCACTCGTCCCTCCTGCTTCTGCAGAGCATGAGATGGGACCTTGTAACAAACCTTGTCAGGAGATGCAGCCCTTGGACGTGGCGCATCTTCCAAGAAGCGACTCTCACCTGACTTTGAAGAAACATTTTCTTCTGCTGCTTTAATTACTTCCGTCACATTTGATGTCATTTGCCCTGCAGTACCTGATGGTCTACGTTCTGATATCTTTTCCAGGTCCATGGAACTCTGCCTTTCAGGAGTACATGCTGAATTGGTATCTGATAGAGCTGTGAAGCCAGTCAAAGCCTTTAAATCCAAAGCAGGGCAAGAACTCTCAGCCTTTGACGTGTTCATGTCACTCATGCTACGTCCTTTCTTCATCTGCAAATTAAAATTTTAAAAAATGACATATTTTCAATGAAATCTCAGAATCTTAGATTCCTGCAAACTTCATTTGAAGTTAAAAAGAATTTTAAAAACCAACTTTATTTAAGTGAGAATTACATGTTACTTCCAGCCAGCATTTTGTTTAAAAGGATTTTCACACTACAATTATCCTATGAGCTGCATCTCAGTTATCAAAAAGACACATTTGGAAAAAAAAAAAAACAACAAAACCAAATTTACATCATTTACATCATTTTTGTATTGAACATACTTTCCTGGTCTGCTGGTCAAACCCCAAGCCAGCTGACTGTTGCCACACACTCAGTAAACAATGCAAACTACAAAGTGTTGTTTGCCACCTTGGTAACTCAACAAACTCAGTATTAACTGTTTAAGCAACAGTTTAATCTAATAACTCCTTGATTAGATGTATATAGTAGTCTTTTAAATTAAAACCTCTACTAAATTCATCATTGAAGCAGCAAAGAAAAAAAATAGTTGCAGTAAAATTTTAAAGCATGCAACAGAATTTCAAGTTGTTGTGAAAGTAATTTTAATTCTGTAATCATAAAGTTGAATATAGATTATTTTATGATTAAGCTATAAGCTTGCAAATAAAGCAGCTCTAACACAGAGGAGTTGTTCACTTGTTTTAACAATGTAGTTGTTTCCAACACTCTTACAAAAGAAGCAGTGAGCTCTGCAGCAAAAAAAGCAGTGAAAAGCAAGTCCCATGCACTACAATGAGTATCAGTAAATGATCAATTATCAGGAGACAGAGCATGAAATACTAGCCAATGCTGGTCCTGGAGAGTTAGCTGCTATTCATTTCATGTTTATACTGGGGAATACTTAAACCTCAACACCTTCTCAAAATGTCTATAAGCAGTGATTTTCTGTAAATCTATGAGGCAGCTTTGGACTAACACTACCTGGACATTTTCTACAATCTCCTGAAGACGATTCAATAAAGCTTTTTTCTGGGACTCCCGTTTCCTGGTCTCTAGCTCCAGTGCTTTCTCCTTATACTGTTGTATTTCCTTTTTCTTTTCAAGGCTAAGCTGCAAAACAGAGTGTAAGAAACATGGTTTATATCACTATTTGCAAATTTCAATATAGAATTACAGAAATAAATTCAAAAGAAAAAAAAAAATAAAAAACAGAACAAAACAATTAGAAGAACAGAAAACACCTGAGGTTTTGTGCACGTGTTAAATGCCAGCTTCTTCTCAACCAATTTTTTAAGGGAAGGCGTACAAAATGCCTTCTTGGCCCACATGCAAATGAACATGAATTTAAAACACCATTCATAAATTTTTCCATGAACATTACATGCTACAGTATCAATCTGACACAGTATTCAGAGATTTTTTTCTTAAAAAAAAAATCCATGCATTTGTAAATGAAGACTGTAACAACATATCCACAATTTATATCTGTATCATGACTTTTGGACATTGCTGTAAGAGACTCTTCCCATTTCTTCCCATCACTGAAACAAGGAAGTCAGCTGTAGTATTGCAGGAACTACCAACAATATTCAGCTTAGCTCTGTTTGCATTAGCACAGAATGACTTAACATAATTGATGAGCCTGTGGAATACATTAGAGGAAGATGCAAACACATGGAAAAAAAAATTTCCTTAAAAGCTTTTTAACTATCTCAGTACTTCTTATTTGCATTTTTTACACCATTAAAATAACTCACATGTTCAATATTTGAAATGTCAATATAATTTTACGTGAAGCCCAGCAGTAATATTATTGAAAAAAATCAACATTTGTGCTCCCCTTAGGAAAACAACTTCTAAAAAAATTAAAGGAAATGTAGTCAGTGTGAGGGGGGGAAAAAGTATGTTTAACCTCTTATTTTCTAAGATTAAGGCTAGGAATGCTTAGAATACACTAAGCAGCAGGTCAGATGACAGCTCACACAGACATCTTCAATAGAATCATTACATGTGCACATCAAAGCCAGTGCCAATAGCACAGTTAGCACACCAGGGAGGAAAAGGAATAAAAAAAGGCCTTACCAGAGGGGAAAGCACAGGAACTCCATAGAATTGAATGAGGGAGATATTTTTGTTCTGAACAGTCAAAGACGTTTTTCCTTTTATTGTCTCTTCTTGGATTCTGGAAAGATGCTTCCTACAGAATATTTCATAGTCCTCCATCTTCATGTTATCTAGGCTGCAAAGAATAATAACATTACTCTTCCATATACTTCCAAGACCTTGAAGGAAAAACAACATCACCTCTAATTCTGTGTCACTATGTTTCGGGAAACAAATTCTACATTAGGAAACTGAATTAAGTTTCTCTTCCTGCTATCATTAACAAAGGCTGCAAAACTCTTCTTTATTTTCCCCTAAGAAAGGGGGATCTGCATATATGCACAAAAATGATGATCACAAGCACACAGAGAAGCAAGCAAGCATTGAGATAATCAGGATTTACAAAACTGTACCTGCTATAGATAATTTCCATCAAAGACTAATCCTTTGAGATCTTCCACAATGAGACAGATCCTATCAACTGTTAAATAAAACCCCAAAACCCAGCCCAAACAAAACTGCAGCCCAATTGGTTTTTAAAAAAAAATTAATTAGTTAAAAAAAAAATATTTTTAAAAATTAAAAAATATTCCAGCCTTGTCTCCTTAAAAGCGGCCAAATATCTGAAATATCTGTAACTGCCC
>VZRH01006256.1:149472-185194 GCA_013397555.1 Urocynchramus pylzowi
GAGGAGCAGATGCCTCTGTCCGGGCAGGAGGCACCGCCTGCTCCTCCCACGGCTCCTGGGCCTGGCCTGTGGGCAGGCACAAATGCACAGTCAGCTAAATAAAACACACAATATATAACGTTGTATATAACAAACCCAGCAATTAGTTGTAAAATAATCACTATGGATGTTATGTTCTAATCAGCTCGCTGGTATAGCTGTGGAAAGCCCTCAACACTCTCCATACACACAGGTGTTCTGTGACTCCCTGGACAACGCTACCTTTCCTCCCATTAGCACCCTTTACTGTTATCCACACCATGTTTTATCAGGAACAGCCCCTGCTTCCTGTAGTGCCCCGTGTACCATCAGGAACAGCCCCTGCTTCCCCCAGTGCCCTGTGTTCCATCAGGAACAGCCCTGTTGCCCTGCTCTTTTGAGTTTCTCTAAGCCTTCTGATGTTTACATTCTTGTAATGGAGTTTCTCACGCACTTTCATGTAAATAAAGGTTGTTTTGCATTCTTCTCTGTAGGAGGAGAATTTTGATGGACTGTTAGTTTGACCAGTGTGGTTGGAGAGGTGGCAATGTCATTCTCCAATCCACTGTCACTTTTGAAATTCTATAAATGTTGAGGTCTGAAAAATAAAGTGCTCTTTTCCTGTTCGGATGCTGGAACACCTTGCGTGAGTTTTATTATTTCTTGCTGCAACGTTGACACAGCCCCCGTTTCCCTCAGTGCCCTGTGTTCCATCAGACAGCTCCTGCTTCCCTCGGTGCCCCGTGTTCCATCAGGAACAGCCCCTGTTTCCCTCGGTGCCCCGTGTTCCATGAGGAACAGCCCTTGTTTCCCGCAGTGCCCCGTGTTCCATGAGGAAATGAGGAACAGCCCCTGTTACCCTCAATGCCCCGCGTTCCCTAAGGAACACCCCGCACCCCGCGTGCCCCTCCCGGCGTTACCTAAAGCGGTGCTTGGGGCCCGGGTCCGGGCCCGCCCTCAACGAGGCCGGCGGGCGCCGGGCGGACACTGCTGGCGCTGATTGGCTGCTGCGGCTGACTGCCGAGTGCTGATTGGCTGGCCGATGGGGCCGCTGTCGCCCTTTGCGTTAGGAGAGGCGGCGGCCGCGGTTCCGGCCCGACGACCCTGCCCCTGCCCCNCCCCGCGGCGCCGCCGCCCGTATCGCGCACCGCGGCGGCGCGCACGACGCACCCGAGAACACGCTGGCGGCCATCCGACAGGTCAGCACGGGCCCCGGGGCTGGCGGGGCACAGGCTCCGCCTGGGGGGCCTGGTGGGTTGTGTCTGATAATCCGGCCTTCCGGCAGCAAGCCGTCCTCACCGTGAGTAACTTCAGCTGTGCTTCCAGTACCTGCTGGAAGCTGTGTGGGTGATTGATCCTTCATCCCAAAGGGAACTTCAGTTCCGAATCTTGTGGGAGCTGTTATAGCCTTGGTGCTGATGGATATTTCAGCACTGCAGCGATAATGAAATACTGTATTTCGTTGATGTAGCAGCAGCACACAGAGAGCGGACAGCAAGTCAGTAACAGGTTGGTTTTTTTTGACCTTGAAGATCTGTGATGAAAATTCACATTTAGGTGAAAATCTGGTACCAGAACTTCATTGTGGGCAGCCTTGCCGTGCCTTACTGCTGCCTCATCTGCAAAGCATCAAGGCACAGCCAGGGTTCACTGTCTCTTTCTGAGAATTCATTTGAAATAGTGATTATTAGTCTTTGGAATGTAGTGTTCCTATGAGGTTGAGACGTTGCTGCTCTGAGGATCTCTTACCTTTTTGTGAGACAGGATTCTTAGTCCTGATAAATTCTGAAGCTGCACAGTCCTTACGTAGCAGACACCTGGAGGTAACCTCTGTACCCGGTTTTTCTCTTCCTGGTGCATTGTCCCTTTTCCCAGGAGGGCATTTGTCCTTCAGAGCAATCGGTGTTGTTAGCACTTCACTCAAGTGTTTTTCTGAAGAGTTCTTGGGAGAAATCCAGGGCAGCAACAGGGTATATGAAATGTTCCGAGGCAGCCTGGCTGCTTCTTGCTCTCTGATAAGGCCATTCCTCAGAGAGGAGCAGGGATTTGCCATCCATCTACTGCTTGGTATACATGTGGTAAACAGTGTTGACTACGTGTTGAAGTGTAGAGATTTGCTTATCTTGTCTTTTAGAAAGTAACATAAGGACTCCGGGGTTATTACATCAGAAGGAGAGAGCAGAATTCTTTTCTGCATTTTTATCCTGAAACAGTTCCAAAACCAAGACTGAGGCAGAATCATTATGGTTTCAGCTGTAAAATAGATTAGATGGTTCAGTTGATTTTTGAATGCTCAACAATGACTTGGATAAAACCTGCTGGTTTTTGTAGATGAAGACTACTGAAAAGTACATTAATATTTTATTATTTTTTACCTAAATACAAGCTAATTATAGCTGTACCCATGTCAAATCTATAAAGCTGTCTCTTCTGTTGTGTATGTGATTTTTAAAAATTTTTTTAAGGCAGCTGAAAATGGAGCAACGGGTGTGGAGCTGGATCTTGAATTTAGTGCAGATGGTGTCCCCATTCTCATGCACGATGACACAGTTGAAAGGACAACTGATGGGGCTGGGAGACTGCAGGACCTGACTTTTGAGGAAATCAGGAAGCTTAATCCATCTGCAAAACACAGGCTACGGTAAATGAACTGTTCTGAAATTACACATCCAACAGTGGAAAAATAATTCTTGATGAACAGAATTATTGATTTGATCTATCACTGATGAACATTTTTAAATTTAAAACTTAGTCCTATATTTTACTTCTAATTTGATTTTTAGAGGCATATGAGACTATATCTCCTTACCCATCAGTAGACTCGGAACAGCGAAACACTGTCAAGATAAACTGGCTTTTGAGGACAAAATGCACAGGCATCTAATGTGAAACAGGTCAATATCTACATAAGCGCATCTAATGTGAAACAGGTCAATATCTACATAAGCTTGTCCTAAATTGACTGCAGGACACTGGAGGTGCTGGGATCTTCATGATTTGTCAGAATTAGCTAGAGGAATTACTTCTAAGATTAGTTTTATTCACATGTATTTCTTGACTGATTGTGTTTGGAGGATTCTACACGTCAGGTTTATACTGTTATAGAGGAGCTAGACAGATTTTGGGTGGCCTCACTGTGACCCTAAGTGGCTGATTAGGTCCTTCCTAGGGATATGCAGGGGAAAATATTTTTATACATTACAAAGAATTTGATAACAATGCAACTTCTGCAGTATCATAAGTGAGTCCATTTCAGATGAAGAACTCCTCCTGAGACACTGCGTTAGGGAATTCCAGAGCTGCAGACATGCCTCCTGTGAGTGTGTGGCACAAGGAGTATCTTCCCTGTCTTGCTGGAAGGGTGATCACCTGGGCCACGCAGGGGGAGTTTCCACACGCAGTGAGTGCTGAGCAGCTGCTGTTCACTGTCAGGAATGAATGAACTGTCACCCCATCAGGAGTGATTTACTGATGGGTGAAGCTGCTTCTGCTGAATCCTCAGCTTGCCCTGCCTGTTCTGCCAGGATCTGCATTTCTGGCTCAGGGCTGGGGAGTGCAGTAGGAGCAGGAGGAAGGCAGCAGTTGGGACTGAAAGCTTGTTTGTGGGAAGGAGGTGAAGAACTGGGCTTGGTGTTTTGGGGCAGGACACAGGGCCAGTGAGCACTGGATCCCACCTCCGGTTCCAGTGCAGCAGCAAACTGTGTTGGAATCAGCCCTGTGTGGTTGGCGACATGCAGGCCCACGTGTGTGCACAGGTGTGTTGACTGCATTCCAACGAGTTCTCTGTTTCTACAGGAGCCAATTCCAAGATGAAAAGGTGCCAACTCTGAGAGAAGCTGTTGTGGAGTCTATACATCACAATCTTACAATCTACTTCGATGTCAAAGGCCATGCAAATCAGGTACTGCTCACTGCAGCATGATACCTCCCCTCACCCCTTCTTTGGATTTCTGACCTGCTGTTGTGTTGGTCTCAGACTGGTCCCTGTGGGACAATCCCTTCTTTAACATGAGTGAACCCAGGTCTGCTGCTTGTGTCACCCAGAGTTGTCCTGAGAAGCTGCAGCTTAAGATTGCCACAAGGCTTGTGCAAGTGTTGCACTCAGCTCACAGCACTGCTGTGAAACAGCAAAGGGAATTCCCTGCTGTGCTGAGGGGAATAACAACCTCATCTTCAGCCTCCAACGAGGGATCTATAATTTGCATTACTGAAGGCAGATGCAAATGATCCATCACTAACATTTTATATAAATTATTTTTTTCTTTAGCCTAGGAAAATATAGGAATAAATAATTTTCCTCTTCAACTAAAGCCTGGGTAGTACTAAAAATTATATCCACAACATATTTAAGCACATTTCAAACACTGAGAATCCTACTCATTGTTGTAAATAGAGTAATGCATAGAAATTCTTTTGCTAAAAACCAAAGTATCATTTCTGTGTTAATGCTATAAATAAGATGCTGTTTTTCTTCTTCTCAATCTTGGAGCACCACACAACAGGGAAGTGTTTTTAAGATTGTTCTATAATGACTTTGCAGTGTAAATTAAATATGAGTGTATGTATAACATCTCTGTATGTCTCTAATTGCAGGCAGTTGATGCCCTGAAACAACTCTACCAGGAATTTCCACAGTTGTATAACATCAGCATAGTCTGTTCTTTCATGCCAGATGTCGTTTATAAGGTGATGTTTCCTAAAAGTTTGTTTTTTATTTTTTTAGTCCTGTCTTGGAATTTCAGTATGGTATTAAACTCCCACTTCCAGGTTACTTTTTGGCTGTTCAAATTCCTAAGGCTTTTAAAAACAAATGAAGCATAATGCATAATCTTATTAGATCACTTATTAGATCACTTTACTCATTAGATGCAAATAGGAATCTACAGCAATTCCCTCCCTTCTGAAAGCAGTGCGGACAAATGTGCATTGCTTTTCTAGTTGGTATCTGGCCAGGTATCTGTGTGCAAGGTACCTGCTAAATAAACCTCTTATATTCTAGATTAGTCCTAAAACTCTATCCTCATTCTTATTGCCAAGTCTACTTACATTTTTTTTCATTATGCGCATTGCATGACTGCTATGTAATTTCTTTAACATAAGAGCTGGTGCTTATTCAGTATGATTTGAAGGAAAAAAACCCTATAAAATATCATAAGCATATTTTTAAAAGAGTTACAAAAGTATCTGGAGGGGAAGAGCAGAAGGATTCTGGTAGAATTGTAAATGCAAGCTAGGACTTTGTATCTAATCTCTCAAAAATTGTATTTAATGCTGCTGGGCTTTTGGATGAATTACAGTCTTCTCTCCTTGGTCTCCAGATGAGACAAGCTGACAAAAATGTTGTGACAGCGCTGACACACAGGCCCTGGCAGTTGAGTCACCTGGGAGATGGGACACCCCGATTCAGTTCTTTCTGGAAGCATTTCTTGTACATGGTGATGGATGTCATTCTGGACTGGAGCCTACACAGTTTCTTGTGGCAGTTGTGTGGGGTTTCAGCTTTCCTCATACAGAAGAATTTTGTTTCTCAGTAAGTGTTGAAGTTTGCTCATGTATCAGGAGATACTCTCTTCTGTTAGTATATAGGGTGTATATACTATATAGGTATATAGAGTACCTCTATATAGGTATATAGAGTTAACACAGTATGTGCTTATCAAAATGTTCCATTTAGTGTTGGATGAAGTGTCTTAATAATTTCTTTACTCCGTGCTATTTTATGATTTTAAGCCTCTCTCTTTTTTATCTGAATTTTTACCTTCTGTTAGAACCTACATTTAATCTCAAAGAGAAAAAGTATTTGTTGCTTTTGCCCGTTTACAATAAGAAAACACAAAAAGGTGATGTTGCAGAACGTGACACACTACTATTCCTTAATGTGATGCTGATGCAAGACCAAAACTCAGCTGTAGCCTCAGCATTGTGTGCCTTAACTCTGTCTAGTGTCAGGCTCCTCTCAGGGTGTCTCTGTTCCTTACAGGGACTATGTGAGGCACTGGTCTTCCAGAGGAATTCGAGTGATTGTGTGGACAGTGAACACCTTTGCAGAGAAAAGCTACTATGAAAGTGTCCTTGACTGCAGCTACATCACTGACAGCTTGGTGGAGGACTGTGACCCTCACTACTGACCCAGCTCAAGCACAGTGCCCTCCTGGAGCAGGCCTGCAGCCATGAGGGCATCCAGCAGTGCTGATGGACTGCTGAGGAGAGCTCTGGGAAAGGCACAGCAGCACTTGGTTTCTGCCTGTGGTCACATCTCAAATGCAGGAATCTTCTGGTGCAGCCATACAGAGTCTGAGGAAATCACTGTAATGTGAAAGAATCAGATTTGATGAGCCTGTTGGGCTATACCTTGTCTGTGCAGGTGGCTTTATAATTCTCTGGCTATTCCTTGGCTTTGTTTAAATTTTGGTTCAAAATTTTGGTGTCAAAATTTCAAATCATAACTTGATGCTAGTAATTTTAACAGCATGTTCTACAAGTGTATACTAATTTGAGATTGATTCATAGCACCTTAAAATCATTTGCATTGCTGTTCTTAAAACAGAAACTGGAAATAATGGTACAATGGTGCCAAAATAGAAGATGAGTATATTTCCCTGCCCTGTGTGGGAAGATGGCTGTGCTGAATCTTGATGAGGAGGAAAAAAAGCCAACTTTCCATGTGTGATGTGACGTGAAAGTTATGAGAATTAACAAATAAAACTTGAGTAGCTTCTTATCTTCCAGACCTTTTAAGAGAACCAAGGGAGGATGTGCTGTGTCATTTCTTCTAATGGAGAAATGACACAGCACATGAATGTATTTATTTTTGAGATAAAGCTATATATTGAGTGGTGGTAAGCAGTAGAACAAATTGAGCTGAAATGACTTTTTAGTTTGCCTTTGGTTGCATGATTGAAGGGCACTCAGAGGGATATGAAAACTGTAATCCAGATTTAACTTGAACTCCAAAGAGTCTGCAGTTACAATAAACAAGTCTTTGAGAATTCATTGGGAAGTGTTGTTAGCTGTACAGAAGGGCATTTATATAAAATGTCAAAATTAGTGTAGATTGTCCCAATTAGAGTAAATCCAAACTTCTGGAATACCACAGATTCATGCTACGACCTGCTGGGGGGGATGGATTTTTTTCTTTGTATCCTGAGCTCTGTCCAGGCACAAAGAAGCACAAATGAGGTGCTTTTCCCTGTCAGGGTGACAAGAGCCTCTTCCATTTGTTCACTCACCTCCCTGCACTGCATAAGCAGCAATCTCAGCCTCTTGGTGCACATGCTATAGAATGTGTAGGTTTATGTCCAGATCCTGTCTTGCCCCTTCCTGGGTACTGTGGCCTCTGCTGTTACTGCTGACCCCCACAGGGGCTCCCCACGTGGCCACTGAAGGGCAAATGACTCTTCATGGCAAATGGCCCTCGAACCAAATGTCCAAGTGTTGTTGCTGCTTGAGTTTCTGGCACTGCTGAGTCACCAGGTCTACATCCAGTGCCCACAGCCAGGCTCCACAGCTGTTTGTGCAGGGAAACAATAAAATTGAATATCTGCTCTTGCATTGTGTGTAAACTCTGTCCTTATTTTTGTGCCTGTGGTGGCTGGGTTTGGGTTGTCTTTAGCCTAAATTATGAGCAAAGATGTGAGACAAAAAGATGTGCCTCTTTCCAGAGCAAGAAGGGAGGAAAAAAAACAGGCACTAGTAGAAGATGAGCTAAACAAAACCAAAAAAAAATTATCATGGTGGTGACAAAGTTGTAGCCTTGAATAAAAAGAAGTTGTATCAAATCTCACAGTCATGTATAATAAAAAATAAGTCTTAGTTGTGTTACTTCCAATCAATCCTTTATGAGAAAAAGCATGTAAACTTTCAGTTTACAAGCAATAGTTTTACACAGATGAGAATTTGATAAGTAGTCACTCTTAGTTCTGATGACTTAGATCAAAGCTGCTTTTAAGTGACTGTAACAAATTGTAAAAATGGCTCAGAAAAATGAAACCAGTTCACACAAGTTATTTCACAGCTATTACAATGTCTCAGTCATTAAAAACAACTGCACTTTAATATACTTCTGTTTATTTGACCAATACTTAAGATAAAAGCTGATAAAACAGATAAAACAATATAACTGTTAGGAAAAATATTTTAAAAACACAACTTCTATTTACAGTTAGGCACAAGTTTCCTTATATTTAGTCAACAACACGTGCTCAGCTGTGGAGGGAGCCTTACTACATCGAGGTGATGCCAGTCCTGAGTGAAGGCTGTCACCAAACACCACTGCTGCAAAACCCCCCCAACAGGTGGATATTCCCTATCACAGTAAAAAACCCAAGTCCCGACGCATTTTGCAACCTGTTCTTCTATTTTTTCTTCCATTTAGATGTAAAAAAGATGTTTGAGAGATTCTTTTAGTCGTAAGAGCAAGAGAGGATTGATTCCTGCAACCAGTGCCTTCACTCGGTGCTGTCCATGCTTGCTCAGGGCTGAAATCCTCCGCTACCATCGCTGTCCTCTCCCAGCGCCGCTGCCCGGGCACGCAGGGCGAGCGCCACGGCCCGGGACGCGCCGGGGCTGTGGCTGGGCGGGCTAGGCTCCCAGCCTGCTGGGCACAAGGCAAACAGCGTTAACTGCGCTGCTGGGGTAGCCACCCCGCCAGAATGCTCCCTGCTCTGTAGGGATCTCTTCCATTGAGTTTTTGCAATGAAGTTACATGGAAGTTCAGACTACCATGCAAGATCCCATAGCCTTATTGTATTCTAAGCATGATGATGTTCTAAGGACTCTACAGCATTAGTAACCTTTTCTGAGTTTCACACCAAGATGTGAAGATTGTTTCTAAAGTGATTTAAAGTTCTTGCCTGTCTGTTGGGTGCTCCCATAAGACAAAATGGCTCATTTACCCAGGAATTTCACTCTCTAGTAGCTTCACACAGAAGCTGGTGGTCAGTCTTTAGAAGTCACCACCAACACCAGAACAAGCTACTAAAATGCACAACCTGTAGAAAAAATTCACCCCACAAGCCCAGTAATTTTATCTTCTCTTTACACAAGATACTAAAATGCCGTGTCCCTGACATGCAGCTGTCACATATTGTGTCTGTACACAATCAAACATTTTTACTGAGCTGAATTTTTAAGAGCTTTCCGTGTTTCATCTTAGTTGCTTACCTGGTAGAAAGTCACTGCTGCTTGAGATCCCAAAAGAAAAGGGATGCTGAAAACAAAAGTCACAAGCAGATTTAGGTCATGATTTCCCTCCTGTGTGCATTATCTTGTATTTGAAAAGATACCAGTTATTTGTAACAAAATCATACTCTCCAAGTCTTGAGCAGGTTTGTGATTATGAGTGTTCAATAGCTATTCTGATCACATTTTTATATCTGTTCAAGTTAATCTTTAAAGTTATTTCCATGCATACAGGACTTTGCTCCACATACACCCATCACCTATGCCACACCCCAGATTCTATATAGGGGAATCTACATTTCCTTCTTTTGACCATCTCACCTCATTGTAGGATGTGTTTTGGTTTCTGTCAAATGCCCTTTTTGGGTAGTCTGGCACCTCCTGGGCAGGTTGCCTGGATGAGTGGTATGAAGAGGAGCTTCTCTGGAAAACAGTATTTGGCATCAGCAGTCTGTGATCTGGCTTCCAGCTATGACTGTGTGGTCAGCACTGCTCATCTCCCTTGTCTCAGGGAGATGGCCTTTCTACTAAATCCACAATGAGATCATTCTGGCATCTCCTTCTAAAATCTGACCTTAACAACTACAAGAACGTCCACACTTGGTAGGTGACCAAATCTCTCAGGAGTCCCACTAGTGACACTCAACATGGGCACATTGTTTGTTGTTTGAAAATCCCCAGCACACAGAAAATGCCCCTTCATATTCAGCTTACCTCTTTACAGTCAATATTTATTTGTATTAGCACACACATATTTATAGTTAACAACAGATCAATATCAATCATTATCCATACTTGGTTTTTTATTTATGTAGTCATTTTAATGATAGCCAGTCATACAGGGGGATTTGGTTTTTTGGGAGGAAGGAGGGGAACCTACCAAACACTTTTTCTCTATCAGTATGTAGGTTAAGGAGTTTTTACTCAACCCAAATAAAAACACCAGACAGCACCTATACATCCACATTTTAACACTAGATTGATGGCTCAGCAAGGCAGGACTGCCTTGAAAAATAAATTCAAGTTTAGTTATCAGTGTTGTATGGGATTTTAAGTGGGGTTAGGTCCAAGCACTCAGTTTTACCTCAGGTGAAAATAACCACAAATCACAACCCTCTAAGGAAATCCATAGCCAGGGGAGGAAGGCAGCCTCCTCCTTAGCCTAGGCAAGGTTCAAGTGTGACCAAACCGTTTGGTGACCATCACTGCACATGAACATTAGGAATGTTTTCTTGAAGTTTCATAACCATAAATTATGTCTGGTGAGAGTAAGGACTTTTGTATATCCAGATAGAATTCCAGCCTGGAACAAATAGTTAGGGAACTTTCACAGCATCCTTTTGTTTTCTAGAGTTAAGTAGCAAACATTTAGATGAAACTTAAAGTACAGCCTTTTCCCAAACCTGCAGCCTGTTTGCACAGCTGGAGGAGCCCCATGGACCTGTACCAAGTAATTAAACAGACAAGCTGAACAGTCAGACTGACCTGTTGGCCTCTTCCTCCCAGTGCAGACGAGCTTTGCTTTGCCCTTTGCAGTGCTCGTAGCTTTTTGAGCAGAAACATCTTATCTTCTCTTGCCTGTAGTCAAGACATATTTGATCATTAGCTGGAATGCACTAATTATCCTTGAGAGGCTCAAGGCCTGTAAGTAACCAGTGACCAAAATAATTCCTTCTATTCTAAAATAATCTGTCTACAGAGGGAGCTGCAGCAGCACATCTTGAAGATAAAATTATCTTGCTACAACTCTATTTGTGAGTTAAATTTCCCTGCAACTCCCATGGGGAAGGGCTCCCACCCTCCTTTGCACATTTATAGGAAAAACAGGTTACATCCCCACCAAGCTGGATGAGACAATCAACATAGAAGCCAAATTATACAAAAGATACAACTGAAAGCCAAACTTACGCTATTAATTTGCTTACGTAAGAGTTCGGCCATGGTCTTTCTTCCTTGTATTATTTCCCAGTAAATATAAGTAACAGTTCTAAACAAAACAAAATAAAAGGTCCAACATGTGAGCACTTCATTCTAGTTAGTGTCTAGATAGAAATGTATCTTGTTCATTTTTAACCCATTAAAAGACATATGCACATATCTCTGTACACACACACACACAGAAAATAGATGTATATGATTACACAAGGAATGGCAAACACATGGATTTGCTTAAAACATGGCAAATGCATGAAATTGCTTAAAACATTCTTTTGGAAAAGACCCAAAAATTTGTGGACTTCAATTCAAATTAGAGGTACATTGAAATGTATTTTGTATTTGTACTATACAAAATACATTTCAGATAACAAAATAACATAGAATGACTCTATCATTGCCAGTTTTTTCCACTTAAGGCCTTTTTCTGGTTCTTTTCATTAGCAGATACTTACAGTACAAAACCAGAGATGATGAAGAAGAAAAGTTCACTCGAAATTAAATTGTGGTAGATCCACACTACCCATTTTGAGGCAGTGTAACTTTCCAGTATTTGTATCCACTCAGCAACTGCAGCATACATAGAAGACAAACCTCTGAAAGGACCGCATTCTTGTGAAGGTTTTAACCTGAGAGTGTGAAAAAATAGCTACTTAAAGCTTCGAATGTTAAACAGTGAATTAGTTAATACTGTCATTTTGTACATCAAGATGCTCCTCAGTTTTCTATAGCCCTCTACTGTCTTTGGACTCCCAGGGTACTTCCATGATCTGTATTTCATTTTTAACTTGTGTCCCTCTCCAGCCATTAAATGCCCACCCCAGACTATGCAGTGAGACATGAGTCCTTGCTGCACTGGATCAGTACCAAGCCCTGTAAGCACAATCTTGACATAAATATAACATGTCAATCACTGTAGCCCACGCTACAGGAAATTGAAAAATTGGATTTTTTTAACATTTCACCACAAGGTGAAATCATTTCACCTTGCCTTCAGGGACATGAGTCACTGCAGATCTTCAGTAACAACAGAAGGTGGTAAAAGAAGACAGCCCATTATAAGAATTAACATTTTCAGGTAGCCTGAAATAGGAAAGTATTTGCTTTGAAACCGAACCACTCCAGACAGTCTAAATTCCCACTTGCCCTCAGGAAATGATAGCTCTGACAGCTTTCATCCCATCTGGTTTCATGTGTAGTCACCTGTCTCACTAAATACCAAAATCATGTTGTTGACTATTCTCAAGAGAAAAGTGTATCCATGCTGCCCTCCTTCCTGTGCCCAGAGTAACACACACAAAACCAAAGCAGCTTCAAAATACTGGTAACAACCCAGATGCATTACTACAGGCTCAGCCCTGCCTGCAGAAAGAGCCTCTGAAGTTCAGAAATAATTCAGAAGCTGACCTCAACTGAGTTTTTCCAGGTGTTTCTCTGCGGCAGACTCAGAATCACCTATACTATAAGTAAGCTAGGAACCAAGTCACAGAAACTTTTCAAGAGGAGTAAAAGTAAAATTTTATGCATTTAAATAGGAAGCCAAAAGTCAATGCAACTTTGTTTCTCCTCCCACTTTCTCATGGAACAAGTTACTCAGGGAGTCACACTCTCACACACTCACAGAACAAGTCTTGTTTTCAGAGTACAGAACATCTCATGAACACCTGAAACCTTCCACCAGCACACTTAATATAACTTCTTTTATAGAGAAATGCAGACTCCTCTGCCTGGTATCAGGTCACACAGCATAATTTAGCAGGCCTGAATGCCAGTGATCTTCCATACCTCCAGACAGTGACTCCAATGACAGACAGGACTCCAAGGAAGGAAGGACAGAACAGCAGGAAAATGAAGGATGTCATCATTTGAGCAGTTCTCCAGACTTTGCAAGGGGGCTGGCAATTCCTCATCAGACTGACCTTTAAAGAAATGAAGGTACTTTGGAATGCTGTTACTTGCCATTTCAACTTGGTTTAAGTCAATCCCACTGAAATTGCTGAAATAGCATCTATCAAAAGTTTTCAAGAACAACTTTTATATGAATTTGATAGATAGAGTGTAGTTTGAGAAAATTTCAAGAATATAATCTTAAAATAGTAAGAAGCAAAATGAGATTCTGATGGGTTCTTCAGAAGTCTGCTGAGTAGAGTTTGCTTTTGTAGCATATGCAAACTCATGGTTTTGGGAAATTTGAATCCATTTTTCTACCTACAGCTTTGTTCTTCTACAGTTAACACTACAAACTGCTTCATGGCCTAACAAACAACTTATCATCTGGTCATACTACCAAGACAAAGAATTCTGAAAAGAAGACATTTCCACCATGATCTTTAGCTGAATCACTCTGCTTTACACCCAGATAACTTCACAGGGGAAAGTTGCTGGGGAGTGACTGGGAGGCCAAACTCACAGCCACAGGCTGTGTCTATATTGACATATGCACTTGCCCACTGTTAGTTCTCCAGCCTTTAATTGTACTGCTTTATTATTTATGAAGAACACATACAAAATTTGTTACCTTTTTCACAAAAAACACTATAAAAAATGCTATCATCTGGATACCAGGCAACAGAGGTGAGAACAGGATACCAATCCTACAAGGAAGGATTTATAGGAGAAAGAAGTTACATCTTCACTATTCACCATTCAGTTCTAAGTGCACTGAAAGCAGAAAAATACCACAATAACTTCATATACAGATAGTGTGGGATTAGTTGGAAATGTGATTTTGTTACCCTTGATCCTCTAGCAGTAAGTCCACCTTGGAAAATACGCAATTTCAAACACACATATCTATGTACAGATCTGCAGAACCTTCTTATAACTGGAGTAACATACTCATTCTTGGAAATAAGGCATCTTTTCCAACATTTAATACTGAGACTATTTCAACAAGAACATCATCCCAGCGGGGAAGTAAACAAAACTCCAGGATATTCCTGCAGGAACCTATCAGGTTTCTCCTAGACCAGGCGTCCACCAGGTAAACTACTGACTGAAGTTATACTTACTGCCCACATAATTACTTTGGCAAGTCACAATCCTTACCAAAGGCACTGAACAGTTCATCTCCTAGTTATTAATCCTGTTATTTCTGGGAAACACCCACAAACATCAGAATAAGAATTTTTCTATGATAGTTCTACATGCAAATGAAGTTTTGGATGTAAATTTAACTCTTACCAGGTCAAAGTCTGTGCATAGATCAAATCTAAAACATTTCGTCCAATATCAAATTCTGGCAGCCCAAGGCTCATGCAGACTGTAGTTCCAATAATTCTGGGGGGGGGGAAACCAAAAACTATGGCACAACAGCATTTGCTAAATGATAAAGTCCTCCATAGAAATCCCTGTAAATGACCTTCTAAAAACAAGCATCAGTAACAAATTATTTAGAGGCAGCATTAGGGTCATGCAAAGCAGTCACAACTCGTTCATTAGACAGCACAGCAAAAATGAAACAATTTGGCAAAAAAAAATTCCTGTAAAACAAAGCAGGGTTGAAGTAAGACCTAGCATATATTTTGCACAACTGAAACAGAAAACCAACAAGGATTTCTTACTGTATCAGTACATATCTATACTACAGTAACTACTTGTTACTTTAAGCACAAGTATCCTTGTGCTCAAGCAGCTGAAATGTCAAGAGACCTCAGAACAAAACTGTAACAGCTTTTTCAGGTCCTGAGAATTTTCAGCATCAATTAGAAAAAAATGAAATTTGTACACTGATAGTCTTAATGTACCCTCAAATACATCCTACTTCAAACTAACTGAGGTTGCAAGGAGCTGAAACAGACAGGTAAGCAAGTACTGAGAGGATTCCTACTGAGAACCAACAATCCCTTTTAGTCACCTCATTTTTCCTGAGCAGGGGAGACTCAGGTTTTTGCTTTTTGTGGCAAGAGTAATAAAGATTTTGGTAACTAGCACATCTTGATACCACCTTATCAACTGCATCATCAACAGAGCTGGGCTTTCAGGAGGTTACTCTGAGCACAAAATATTAAATACAAGCAATTGCACTTTGAACTTTTCACATGTCTACATCAGGTGCTTTTGCCCAGCTCACGGGAGGCCATTCATCACAGCTGACATTGCAGTTTTAGTTCTGTGACTTTTTGCTGGGAGGTGGTTTCCTACTGAACACAACAAGAGCATAAGGATGAAAATACACTGGCAAGAGCTGTGGAGGAAAAGTCTCCAGGAGCTTCTCAACATTGTCTTGTATAAATTTAAGAAAAAGTTAACAAAGCCCCACCTTGTAAACCAGTTTTGTTCAAATCATGGGCAGAAAGCAAACAATGGATCTCCTACACAAAAGTAAGGCCAGGGATCTAAATGCTCTGTAGAGCCAGCAAGCACTTAAATACTGCCTAAGCCATAAGCAATGTTTGGCACTAAGAAGGTTCACACAACAGATGTCAGAAGTAAATGACTTTTTCCTTACATACAGTCCACAATACTTTCTCATTTATCATGTTGGAGACCTCTACATTTGAAGGACTCATTATATGCTTAATAAGACTGATAAAATCAGATTTTAAACTTGTGGACACTATAGTGGCATAACTAAGAGGGAAAAAAATCACAGTGGGTACACCAAGGAAAGGCAGCAGTGTGCCCATGCTTATGCAGAGAAGATGGATTTGTGCTTGAGACAACTGGTTGTCACCTCACTCTCAGGAAATCCATGAGAGTAGAATGTGGCTTCCCCCCTGCATGTGTTTCCATCTCCAAAGGGAAAAAGGACACACTGACCTCCTTCTAAGGAGGAACAGCAATATACACAAGGCATGTACACAGAGACTCTGCCTGGTAGGGAAATCAAGGAAACTTCAGTGGTGCCGCAGCCATGCTTCTGCTGGACTTTTCTCACATGCAGAAAACAGATTATATCTTTGGTAAATGAATGAAAAGAAGATTAGAAAAGTAGTACTCACCTTCGTAAAAACTCTCCAAAGAAAGAGCCAAGCAAACAAAATATGAAGTCAACTAGAACAAGACGATAGATATCTTGGCCAACCAAAGTTTCCCAGCACTTTAAGAAACAGAAGAAAAAAAAAAAAAAACGAACCAAAATCATACTACAAGTTAAAAATTATGCCATTTAAACATTGTTCACAAATGCTTGGGCATCTGAAACTTGATCAAAGATCTGAAATCTTGATCAAATATATTCTAGCAGCCTGGCAAATCATAGTTGACTTCTCAGTGAATAATGCTGCCATCCAGCTAAGACTTGTGCTGGGACATTAATTTTTTTCTATAGCTGATTTCTCTCAAGTTGCTAATAAAAATTGTTAGGGTAGGAAACTTAGCTTCCCAAGACACCACATGTGCTTCTCTTTGCTGAAGCAAGTCTCTTATTCAAGTGGTTTGTGGTTTTGAAACTTTACCTGTAACTCTGAGGTAGCCACGATGCTAAGCCAGTAGTAGCACAGTATTCCAACAATTGAAATTTTCAGGATGATATTTCTAAAAAGAAGAAGTAACAGTAACTGCACCAACAGCTGGTCCATACCTGGAGGAAGTGACAGCAGGATGAGCATTGGTTACACTTTTTTACCTCCTCTTGGCACTGCAGAGTGCCAGGACTAACAGGAGCTCTCCTGGGAGGTCAGGTGTGGCATTGTTCTATTGTCCTGGCAGAAGAGGAGCTGCCATGACAACCTTGGCACGACATCTGCTTAACAGGCTATTGGCTGGGTGTGGGGGCTCCTCAGGGGAGGGAGGGCTGAGGGACACCAGGGGTTAGGCAGGGTAAATTCCAGGCATCTGTTTTTAAGTGAGATTACCTCAGTCTTCTCTCTACTTCCCTTCTTTTTCTGGGGAGGGGCCAACAGCCCAGGGGCCATCAAGGAGTGCTACAAGCCCAGTGTCATAGTGCACCCAGTTGGGAGGGAACCCATTCCTCATCCTCATGCAGAGATAAAACATCCCAGAAGCTCGTGAAAGACAAAAGGTCATGATGGCAAGAGTGTACAGAAGCCTTTGGAGAAGATGAATTCTCCTCCATATCTCCCTATTCCCCCCACACCACCCAGACACAGCTTTGTATCAAAAAGAACTCAGACAAGTTCAGGCCAAAAGCACTAAGAGGTGGCAGCAAGAAATACCTGGTAATAGTGACATATATGTGCTGTCCAGGAGTCTGAAACTTCTCCAGGTGCCCAAGCCAGGAGAAGAAGAATGGGATCAATGTGTTGAGGAGAGATACAACCACAGGTAGCACCAACATGGCAGTTTGGCTCTCTAGATCATTTCTATACCCTTTCATAAACAGCTAAGAGAGGGAAAAAACATAATGAAACAACCCAAACTTCGAGCCTTAACCAAAATGCTGCCTCAAGGTGCATCCACAGGGAAGCCCCCTGGCTCACCTGCCTGTATGTTCTCAGGTTGGAGACTATCATGTTTTAGGGGCCCATGAGCAGCAGCACAGTAATCCTCTCCCCTTCCCCTAAAGTATGTGGGACCAAGGGTGGGAGCCCCAGCTCAATAGCAGCTCCTGGGGAAGAAGGGACAGGTCTTGCTGGGGCTGCTTCTTGTTGTTTCTCCCCAGGTCACCAGATCCCTAAGCTGACCATGGGCCCAGGGAAGCTGCTGGAGAGAGGAGGGAGATTTGCTTAGACCCCCCAGGTCCCTCACTCTTGCCACAGTCCCCAGTGGAGCACACTCTTTAGGCCCAGCATAATTTGTGTGTGCTCTGGCAGAAACAACAGCTCTGCTTCCCTGTGCTCCTCATAGTGAACAGACCAGTGCTCACACTCAGTGTGAAATACCTATGTGGAAAAATGCAAATTCTGGCCTACCTCGAGGTTATTAATGGAGAGGTAGTAAACACCAGTACAAGCAGCTACTGCTGTTCCCACGGAAGCAACCCAAGCAAGAAGATGAATAGCAATACGAACAACTCTCTCCATCACAGAAAAATTTAGAACTTCTTTGTTTACTTCAGTGAGATCTTCCTGCAAAGAAACAATTCCTAATGAAGAAGTTCGTAATCAACAGCATAAGGCAAAACTTGTTTCTAGGCACTACCAGACAAGCTGAATGAAAGATTATTGTTCTAGAAGATGGGCAGAGTAATATCCTAGGAACATTTACTGGGCAACTTTGTATTCCTATCCTAAAAGTCAAATTTCACAGATAATATTTCCAGCCTGCCTTTTGTTCATAAAATAATTAAATAGCAGGAAGGAGAAAAACCTGATTAAATATTCTGTATGGCAAATATTTAATAGTCACAGAGACTCATTCAATAGAACAGAAGCATACAAATATTTATATGTAGCTTAATGAGAAAAGGAAAACAAGCAGCTAAGCCAATGCCAGGAGCTCAGACCAAATGAAACTCAGGAAGTCAGAAAGATTTAAATCTTTTAGGCACAGGACTAGCACACTTGTATCACTCTGTCAGAGACTTCTTGTATGTGCACACACAAATCTGTATGCATAACTAAGTCTCTAATAAAATGACTCACACACATTAGTTTTGTGCCTCCTGTGGTTTGTACCTTTATTTGTGTGTGGAGATTCTTTTGTTGCAGCTTCACAGCTTTTTCATTAGTTATATTGAAATCCCAAGTGCAGAACAGCTTGCTGGCATTCACAGAGAATGTCTGAGGGTTAACATGTCTGAAGTTCCTGGAGAAGAATTTTGCCATGCTGCAATGAAAATTAAATTGGTCAGATGTGTAACAGGGAAATTCATCAAGTCTGTACAGCAGGGCAAGGAGGGAGATTTGTCAGCTTTTCCATCCCATCACAAGTTTATTGACCTATGTCAGAGCATGTCACATACAACAATGTGGAAAATAAACTTTAATGTAAGAAATTCTAGCATTTCCATCTCAAGTTGTCGCTGACAACCTTTACCTCTGGAAGGCTGTCGGAGAAGGGAGATGTTACACTAGATGGTCGTCAGTAGAGCTTGTTTATTGTAACTCAAACACCTAGTTAAATACAGTTTTTAACTAGCTCATACACATTGTAAAAGTATAGCTCATTATTGGTTAGTTACTTATCAATTAATATGTCTACTTTTACATTCTTGTGGTTAGTTTGTTTAATTTTTCTTCACACTTCTAATTAAAAAATCCTCTCTTCCAACTTGTTGTTGTACCAAGGGTACAGTGACCTTGTCTATTCAGACACTGGCTGTTGATTTTTGTACTTATCTCCTTCTCACTTAACTAACTGTATTTTCTCAGTCAGCTTAACTGTTTACAAAAATCCTCTACAGAAGGCCACATCAATATGAAACAATGTTAGGAGCAACAGCTTACAAAAGGGGATCACTATATTCCCAGTTTGAAGTGGGGTTCTCTGTATGTCCTTCACTATTTTGCAATTATTTTTAATTTCTGTAATAAAGGTTTGATTCCTGGAGACTGTCTTTTGAGCAGAAATTACTACTTACACTCTACACCTGTAAATAAGGACTTACAGAAACATACTCAAGTAATTATTACTTCTAACTGTTGTCAGGATGGGGTTTTTTATTGGGTGGCTATTTTCCACTTAATATAAGAGAAATACGAATTCACAGTCAGTTTACCTGAACAACAAGATAAGAAAACAGATGACAAAATATATTCCAACAGTGAAAATATAGGCCAGCTGCATGTTGTAAGATGGACCATTCTCCACTTTACTGATTGTAGCATTGGTGTAAAAGCCATAGTATAGCACTGTTTGTTGAAAATAGCCCTGAAAAGACAAGGACATCATTCATTTCACGAGGAATATTTGCTATCACCTCCATGGTGGAAAGCATCATCATCTGAAGACCAATTACTGGAGGTGGGAGCTGTTCTAGTCCTTATCATGAAATCAGAGGTGTGATTAAATTGAAATACTTACAGCTCCAGTGAACAGCTCCAGGCCCGTGAATGAAAGGTTACTTGGTTCTGCTGCAAGAAACTGAGGAATTGTGATGAAACTGAAATTTATGAGGAATGAGAAGATGTTCAAATTTAGCATCCACTTCAAGAAAACAAAATAAGAAAGAACACTCGTTCCAAACTCAGCACCAATGATCTTGAGAGTCTTGTGCCACAGCAGTTGGTGAAAATATTCTGAAAGTGTATTTCCAAATCGTCGAAACTGAAGGGAAAAAGAGGAGAGACATGAATCTCAGCAAGCAAACAGGACTCAATTTCACATAATAAAGCTTCACATTTTCATGTTACAGTTTCATTTCAATGTTAAGAATGGATTTTCCCCACTCCATGCACCATAAGATGGTGAACTGGTATTCCTAAGTACTCCTTCACTGCAAGTCATTGTTAATGAACACTTCAGCAATTAACTGGATCCTTGGTAAGTAACATGAAGCAAGACACCAGATTCCTCTGGAGACGGTGGTAACATTGCAGCTAGAGTGGTTTGCTCTGTTGTGACTGACAGAAGTTTCTGGCACTTACCACTGCTGCTCCCTGCAGACACTGTGTACATGGAGGACCACGATGCCTTGATTTTTTTGTTATTTCTTTAAGAACTTTGTTTCTGTGGAAGAGCAGGGCAGGGGTGACAAGCATTATAGTATGAATTGTAATTGAATCAAGAAGCCAAAGAAGATGCTGCAAATATAGTTTCACCCCTGTGCACATTAACAGAATTAGTATAACATGGAGATGTTCTTACTGGTTTCATTTTATATTAGCTGATACTTTGGCTCCTGTCCCTGCTATGACAGCATGTTCTAACCCCTCCACTAACTCACACTGGCAGCAGAGTTTAAATATGTTTTGTGAGGAGACAAAAGGATGGTTGACACCATGTGGTCTCTTCTCCATTTTCAATGACCAACATCCAAGTTTCCTTTGAAAATAAATCTCAGGTCATCATTTATAACCAAATCTCAGGACCATGATATTCTGTTTTATATTACCATGAGAGATTCTTCTTATCTCCATAGTTAAATTATTTTCTCTTGCAAGACATTAACTTTTTAAGAGTACATTAAAAAGTACTTTGTCATAAAGTGGCAAACCAAAGCTCATCAAATGGCAAACTCCCATAATTGATAGCTAGATGTTGTAGATGTTGCTAGAAGTAAATGTTTTTAAAACTAAACAGATAAACTTTTATTTTTACCTGATCTCTCTCTTTTTTCTCATGGTCTCTGGCATCTTCTGGATTGCTTTAATCCTTTCATTGGTGGATATACTTGCAAGACTTCCAACTAAATCTTCCTCTGAATCAAACCCATACAAAAAAAAAAAATTTGGGATAAGAATACAGTAATTTTTATACACAACCAGAAATGGATATAACAACATCCCCCATTTACACTGCTATCAAGGTATGCAAGCTGAGACTTAATAAGATTGCCCAGAATATCTTCAGCTCCTACAGAACTCTAAATCAGATGCAAGTAAGTAGTCCAATAATGTTCATCGAAAAAGCTGCAATATAAAGAAAAATAAAAAACTGACAAAACTCCAAGATTCTGGTCCATTGCTTGCTCAGTGTTTGGTAGTTACACTTCTATGATTCTACATATTGACTTGAAAGGTAAACTTTTGCTTTATTTATTCTGTAATTTTAGTTGCTGTTAGTGCCCCTACTTATCACTACCTATGCCACAGACACACCTCTATGACCTGACCATCAGGCTGCTTCTGCATAGTTGGAATTTTATGCTAATTCCAGGCACAGTAGCTGAAAGCAATCTATTAGCTGGTCAAACAAAGTCTAATAAAGAGCTTAGTATTTCTTTCTACAATTTAATACTGCACTGCATTTCATTTATCATGGGATTTGAGTGTGTTAGGAGAGCATAAGAGATTAATCACTACCATAACACAAACCTAAGTTGTCCCCATAACCACAGAAGGGCTGTACACACAGTTCTGGTGAGAAACTAAGAGCAGCATCAACCACACCATCCTTGTACAAGACACTGTAAAATATTGAACCCCTTACCTAAACCCCTACCTTCACTGCACACTGGATCTCTTTCAAACATGCTGGAAGAAGTAATGAAGATCTCATCAGGTGGTCTTCGGTTGCGTCTCTGAATGAAGCTGTCTGAATAACATATATAGCCTGACAATTTGACTTAAGAAATTCAAATTTCACCTTGACAAGAAAAAGTTAAAAGTCTGCACTTCAATCTCAATAATTTCATGCAAACACACTCCCCCACTCACTTCTTTCCTGGTTGTCTTTGACAATCACTAGCACTTTTTCAAACAAATGCTAGAAAAGAGGAACTGATCCCAGTCTTCAGCTGTCATGGAGAACTCCATCTAACCCATTCACAAATGCACACATTCACTATTCAAGACTTTCTTCCTGGAAGACAAGCCCTTTCTTTAAAAATCCTTCTCCAGCCTTCAGGGGGATCATTTTAGAATCACACTCCATCATGCTGAGTAAGTTATATGTGCCACACTCCCATTTCCCAGGGGCCAAAATGCAGCTGTTCTCTCCACCTCCTTTCAACCACTTATTCAAACAAGTGACTACCCTCCTTAAAAGCATCTGCCTTCCAGCCATAAACAGATGAGTTTAGCCACAGCTTTCCTTGCCTGGCCTTCCCAGTAAGATAATGGCCAGTCCCAGTGTCACATCCCAGTGTGGAGCTCAGCTCCCTGATGTGGAAGGACCCCGTTTATGACCCCTTTTACTATGTGAAGATATTCATGCCTGAACAAGAAGGCTTTACAATATGTATTAGTATTATTTTATGGAGGGCGAGATTGACATGCAATATTGTGATGCACCACAATCCTTACCTTCTGATCCATTGGAAATTCCATGAGTGTAGGGATAATCCAACATATGGAAGGTAGAATGTGGGGTATAAGTCAGTTCTGGCTCAGGCTCAAAGGAAAGATTGTCTGTTGAAGGAGATCAGAGTTACACGAAGCTGCAAACTGCTATGGGCTATTTACAGACACAGAATGCCAAGCCTATGACAAAATACAGACCTAGTGCCAACACAGCAACCTATTCCCTCAACAGAACTCCCATATTCCACTCCAATATACATCCTAGTACTCAACAACTTACTCAGTCCATACAAGACAATATTTATTGATCTGTTAATACAACAATTCATGGATTTGCTAATAAAACACCTGAACTGCTTAAAACAAACATACAAAAAAAAAGCTAAAAATATTCACAGATTTGAGCTTTGCAGAGCAGCAGGACTCCCTCAGGACAGAGCCAACTGTTATTTGTTCCAGGCATTCTCTAAGCTGGTCACATGAGAAACTACATACCTGTGAAATTTCCATATGGACCTGTGCTGGGTAGATCCTGGCTGTAGTCAGAGCCAGGTACCAGGGAAGCCAGTGGGATGGCCACAGGGTAGTTCTGCTCTCTCCCTCTGTGCTCTCCATAAGAACCGTGCAGAGATGAACCATAAGGAGTTTGGTGAGAGAATGGATTCCTTTGAAAACTCCTCGTGTAAGCAATAAAAAAGAAAATCCTGACTGCCATAAAAACCCTCAATAGGTATCCTGAATAATCTGCTACCTATTATCAAATTTGAGTACGTTATAAAACAAACTATGATACTGAGAGATATTTCGTATTTAGAACTTCAACAACATAATTCTGATTTGGTCATCAAATGAATTAAGAAGGCTAAAATTTTCTCCAGCTGAAGTTAGCTTAGACTCTAACTAAACAGGAATACTTGCTTGGAAAACAAAGATATCCAAGGTTATATCCCATTGTGAAAATTACTAGAACTAAAAAATATGTACAACATTATGCCATAAATATATTTAACTAAAATTCATCCAACACGTAAAAAGTAAACACACCATTTCCTTTGAATGCTGCCTTCCTGGTAGCAGTTTTAAAAATTTGTCTGAGAATTAAAGCATAAAGGAGGGATTAAAATAAATCCACAAATTAAAACTCCAGAGAAGAAGTATCTTCTGCATATAAATGACTTTATTTCTTATTGCACAGTCGAACAGTAAAATTAAATAAACTCACCGTCTATCAATTTCCAATGTCTCTGAGAAGTGGTAGTCTGGATTTTCAAAGGCTTCATTGTAATGATAAGACATGACAAGACCTTGGTTTGAAGGATGAAATCTTTCTTATTTTTGTCTCTACTGCTATGTTAAAGGGCAGACTGATTACAGACCTGATTACGAAACAGATGCAGGTGCATAAAAATTAAAAGAAAGGAACTCCATTTTAGCAACTTAGAAGATTCTACTAACAAATAACATGAAACAGTGTAAATTAGCAGTGGTTGTAACTTCATCACCTCACCATCGGGAAATTGGGGTCCACCAGAAATTGCAGGTCAAATAGGAACTCATATCTTTCTATAGTTAGGTCTCTCCAAACCTACAGAACTGCAGTGCCACAGAAGTTTTTCCAACACAAATGAGGCCAGGCTTTAAGAAGCATGTCAAAACATCAAGAAAAAAATAAAGTTCTCTCTCTCCTCCTTAAACAGCAAAAGTCAAATGCACAAATTTTCTCAAAAAATGTAACTATATTTCCAAAACTAAATAGGAGGTGAAGCCTGCCCTGTTCCTTGCTAGCAGTGCATCTCTAAGCCTTAGCTGTGAATAAGGGACCTGTGGGACCATGGCTTTGTACAATCTAGAGACTCATTCTTAATGAGGGCTCTTTTAATGGTTTAATGTCTCAATCCTTTAAATAGGCCTGGTTTTAGATTTCTCACAGAGTGCTCCATTTTAATCTTAAACAAGCCAGACTTAGTCAGAATTTATTGAATGGGAGTCCTCATGAGCCAGTAAAAAGGGAATGTTACATTAGAAAAAGGGAATCCAAATTAAACAGGTAGTTCTTGCAATTAATCAAAAATCATACTCAAAATAAAAAAGGAACTATTTTTAGCATTTCTTCTTAAAGTCACCATACAAGTTTCCTAAGCTGGAAAGCTATTCCACAGCAGGGAAGGGAAAAATAAGCGATAAAGGGCACAGCTCTTAAAACCCATTGGACCCTATTTTTATTTCAGCTTCCTTCCTAGAAAAGCAGAGCTGAATCTCATTTAACAGTAGAGTCTCAACAAACTTTTTCATTTGCAGTGGATTTTATGTGTGATTTTTACTGTAGCAATGGAAGCATTATATGAAAAGTAGCTTCAAAATGGATAATTATATATGTCTATTTCTGAGGGCTTTCCAAAATCTTATTCTGCCAAAAGAAGCCCTTAAATTACTATTGTGTCATTTACATGCCTCAAGAGCTTGGAACACACTGTCTAAAATCTTGCAGTGTGACGTAGTTGTAAAACACTGCCCAGGTTTTGCACCCTGACTTGTAGAATTATGCTTATAAACACGAGGGATTGATTGAATTCAAAGTCCAACATTTTAATCAGAACACTGACTACACTTTGATTACAGCATGAAGAAGGGTGATCTGAGGCCCAGGTACTCAGCACATCTAGGAAAAACACACCAGGCAATGGGAACACACAGTGCATCACCCCTGCTTCTGCACACAATGGGGTGTGATTGCTGCCAAAAAGAAACCATAAACAGTCTCTCATAAGTGACACTTGTGTTTCTTCAGGCGACAATTTCACACCTACAGAGACAGAGTGAGGTTCTCATGAAAGCACAAGAGTAGCTAGCAGAGCTCTCTTTCCTCATCTCCAAAAAAACTTAATAAACACCCCATGAATCCAAGGGTCCTACTTAAAAGTCATGAGAAGCTTAAATCTCCTGAAGAGGTAGATTTCCTTTGACAGGAACCACTTAGCTCTTGGTGATCTTTTGAGAACTAGCTCAGAATATATCTGAACTTCTGTACAAACCCTTCAGGAATTAGTACATTCTGTCCCTATACTCTATTAAAAAGCATGGAAATGATTCTTGAAAAAGATTATCATGGTCTTCTGCAAAGACTTGCTTGGAAAACTAAACATCACCTATAAATGTGGTTTATATGTCAAACTGCAATGAAAAGCTAAAGAAGGAAAAATTACTTTCTCAAGGGAAGAAAATTCTGAGACAATTCCCTTTGAAGAGTGTGCAAAATTACATTTTTCTGTTTTATTAAACTGGTTTCCCAGGAACACAACTCTCTCGGACTCAGCTATCCAAAAAGCTGGAAAGCTGAGCACTGACCTAAACAGTTTGCCAATTTGCCTGGTCTTCACTGCAGCTGTAGAGAGCACAGACATTTTGGTGGAAGTCTATGGGTTGTGCAGACTTAGGATTACCCAGAAGCAAACTGGCAGAAAGCATCAGCCATCCATATCAACCAACTTGCTGACATCAACCAAACAGAAGAAACAGATCAGCCTGGCTGGAAAATCCATCCAGCATTTCTTTCTCTTACTCATTTGAGAGACCTTGAGGCTTATCCATAAAGGCTTCCTCAGAAACTCAAAAAAGCCCAAGATAGAGTCTCTGTAGGCTCTGTCATTATGCCCTTTGTTTTCTTTGAGTCTTGTGATGCACTGCATGCCAGGATCACTATGAAAATCCACAGGGACATTTACAGTCTAAGACTGAACCCAGCATCTGAAAATACCATTTTTTCTCCACTCACAAAGTTTTAATGACTTGAAATAAATTTTCCATGTATACTGAGGCAAATTCAAATCTGGCAGTTTATACATTTCTGATCAGTCATAGCTCACTGGAAAGAACCCAAAACAGGTAATGCTCAAACTAAACCATCTCTTTCCTCTTTTCACCCTACGATGGAATGCAGCAAACCATAGTTCCAGGAAAAGACAGGACATTTAGACTTAGTTTTCCCTTTAAAAAATTATTTAGAAGGAAAAAAAATAGCTGGAAGACAGAGGTTATTTGTGAAAGACAGAAAGCGGGATCATGACAAATCTTCCCTTTGCAGAGTGGCGTCCGCTTGTGGGTTACGTTTTTGGATTTCAGCAAGCAACTTATCTTGCTGAAACAAACAAATCCTGTGCACCTTCTCTGGAGTACAGAAGCATTTAAGATCAGTGGGTTTAATGATCATTGATACGTAAATAAGTTAGGAGATCTGCGGAGGCCAGGTACTTTCCGCCAAAAAAGTTCAACCCTGTAATGATATAGACCAGGAAACTCTAAGCAGCGCACTCATACTTCTGAATCATCTCCCAGAAAAATAACTGCCTTCAAGTCACAGGTCAACAGCCTTGACAAAATATTCCAGGTTAGTTTCATCCCTTCCTGTGCAGGTAACGTCCTGCTATAGACATTAATCCTCATGTGGAATATAATAAAACAAACATTAATGTCTTGCCAAAACAGCAGTTTGTCCTGGCCTCAAGTTTCAAGAAAGCCACTTAGACCTTCAAGCTCCTTTCCTGTAATCCCTCAGTAAAAAAAGATTTCATAAAGTAAATCCTGTTTGTACACATCTTGAAGGGGAATAAAAACAGGGAATTCCAGAACTTCATCATAGATAACTTCATAATGAATGAATGATGGGAAAAAAACTCATGGAAGAAGTGATTCAGAAGGCTGAATGTGCTCTATTTCCATAAAGATAGTTTAGTTTTGTAGGGTATGATTACACAGGGCTTCACCGTCATTTAAGTTTTATTAATGAATGCCTGTCCTGTCTAACATGTTCCACACATCTTCATGATGATAAAGAACCAGATTGATTTCTGGAAGCCAAAAGTGAGTTTGAGAGACAAGCCGGAGTTTTACATTCTGCATCAGCAGCTGGATTCCAGTACTGATCACTACTCTTCCACTGTCTCAGTCCCAACAGTTTCAACACTTTTGCAACAGACCAGGAAAGCCTCTCAGAAAATCTAAAGGGCTTGTGTATTGACACTAATCAAACACTACACTGGAGAAAACCTCATCTCTAAATGATGTATTATCAATGGAACCAGTGTGAATCATACACGGAAGCAAAAGCCACTTATCTTTACTGCATCTTGCCAAAGTACCCAACCAGCACCCATGAACACCACCTCTTACAGGCCTCCCTTTGTGGTTTTATTGAGGTCAGCAGGGCCCATTACAGGAACCAACATCAACTCTGCTATTTTAGACCTTGAATTCAATTTAAGCAATCTAAATTGTGCCTCTGTTACAAGAGATCTTCCCAGTGACAGATGACATGCAGCAGCACTAGAGACTCATTTGCTTACTATTGCATAGGGAGAGATAAACAAATTGGGAAGAGAGAGTGACAGCATCCCCCTCCCAGCCACCATGCTGCTGTCTCTCCCAACAGCTTGTTGGGTCTGGACCCCAAATGGATTTACTTCCTACTCCTATAGTGCAATGGCACCTACCAGAATCCAGATCCCAATCTGCCTATCCCTCAGCTGTTCCTGGTAAGAGTGGGGTCCAGAGAGCAGCCAGACAGAAGGAAGCAGAAAAGTGTCTGTTTGCCTCCAGCTGTTCTTCAGCATCATGAGCTCTGCTCCTTATTTACTCTTTGTCCATTTTTCTGCACCTACTCACTTTTTTGCCTTATCCCTTCCATTTAACATTCCTCTTGTAATTTCCCTCACAATATAATAAGACTACAGTATTTTCATCGTATTCACTTTCTTTGCAAGTTAAATCTTTTGTATCAGCTGTGGTTGCTTAGATATGGTTTTTGGGGAAGGACTGCCAGCTACTTTGTGTATGCAGTGTCTCAGACAGGTTTCTACTTCTTCACCTGAGTTTAGAAACCTACATTATAAACATGCCCAGAAACACCTAGAAAATTGTTACAATATGTAGTTAAATTTTAGTGTCCAGTAAAGTGTTGTTAAGTGGAGGCACATTGAGATTTTGCACAAAGGGAGTGGGTGAAAGTTCAGATACTTCATTAATCCTGTGAAATTCATATTACTCTCCCTTATCTACCACACACATTCCTGCTTCTCCACCCAAAAGGCTCCACAGATCCAATTCCTGTGGACTGAAGTACATATGACAATGACTTTGAATGATCTAATCCTTTACCTAAAGGCTCCTTTGAGAGCAATTCTCTCTGGTTGCTCTGTTGCTTTTATTCTCCTAACTCTGACCACAAGGGTAAGCTTAATTAATTGGGAAAATCATAAGCACTGAGATATATAACTACTAAAAACAGAAAGAGAGAGCTGAAGAGCAAGAACAGTATACGTGGCAGAGAGAGGCAGGGTTAGCAAGAATAAGAAACAGAACTCTACATTATTTCTTTAACCCTTGAAAAACATTACCTAGCTCATATTGTGACCATTATGGGAAAAAAAAGGCTGAAGCAAGAATCATTTCATATCAGTGCAAGTCAGTCTTGTGATTAAATTTCCAAATTGCAGACTATCATGTTCTCTGCATTTAGCAGGACTAAATCTTCCTTTGCAAAACAAGTTTTTTTAGTCTATTAACCAACATTACCAGCTACTTATATTTGAAGGAAAGAACTGCTTAAAAAAAAACCCCAAAAAAACCAAACAAAACAAAAACCCCTAAAAAACCCCCAAAAATTAAAAAAAACCCACACACACACAAAAAAAAAAAAAAAGCCCTAAAAAAACCCACCCAAAAATCAACCAAAAACAAACCAAAAACAAACAGAAGGAAGTAAGTACCTGGTTAGAATTAATTTTCTGCCTTGAGTGGAAAGGCAGCCAACAACACCAAGTCCATTAGAAGATACTGCTTACTAGAACAGTTCTGACTGAACGACAGCCATGAAAGAAAGCTCTGTTTATTCTGCACTTGCAATGGATACCTCTCCACTTGCAACCTGCAAATTGTACTTTAATGAGCAGTATCAGTTACAGGAGTATCATTCACCAGTTCAAGTGGAAAAGCTTATGAAGACTACACACATGATCATTTTGGAAAATAAAGAGGGGTTTGCATACACTCAAGGATCTTGGACTGAAAAAGGGCATTGTTCTGTTTGTAATTTCTGGTTTAACTTCCTGTTATGAATATTGTTGTCCTGTTACTATTTGCACAAGCAGCATTTAACAGGACCCTGAGGGAAAATAAAAAGTTTATCTGTCAGAATATGGGGAATACCAAGAAACTAGAACATTGTTAGGGGGAACCAGTCAAAAGAAGATAACTGGTTTTGTCAAAATCCTTATATGCAGTTTTCAAATTTTTTGACAAATAATTTCATATAAACTGAATACTTTTTAATTTTCCAGAAAAAATGCAGCTCCATTAAAATCCAGTGTAGCCTACTAGTATGTTAAGGGTGTATTCTACAATGAACATACACAACCTATGGACTATACAAGTGGCAGTTAGAGACTTTTTCACCAATTTGTGAAGAGGACACCATGTAAAGTTCCAGTTCCTCTTATACCTGCCCATACAGTCATACCACAGCACCTCAGCACTTTATCACCTTCCAGGGTAAAAGTCTTTCTGACAAACTTACTTTGGGGGAAAAAACAACCAAGAAAACAAAAAAGCACCAAAGACTAAACCCAAAACTAAAAACAAACAAACAAACAAAAAAACCACACACACAAAAAAACCAAACCAAACCAAAACAACAACAACAAAAAAAAAAAACACCTCAAAAAAACTTAGAGATTAATTGCTTTGGGTGGAGTAGTGACATATCAGCCCAGCAGAAGTGCCGTTTCAACTCGATTCCTTATCACCTGCAGTCTGCTGTTCCCCTCATCCTGCACTAGGGCTGTGTCGCACGGGCAGGGACTGACACGCACCCACACCTGAACTATCGCACCTTGAACGTGGCTCTGGAGCCACTGACCGGCTGCTTCTGCCACACGGAGCAGGATCAGGCTACCGTGGTCGCAGGGCTGGCAGAGGGGACAGTGGTGACACTCACGCAGGGGAAGCAGAAGTCAGTGCAGCTCCCACGCAGTGCCACTGCTTGCAGCTTTGCTTTACTAACAGAGCATTACTAATGACAGCAGCTTAGCAATAAAATCCAGGATATGAAGACTTGGCTTTTAGATGTACATTAAATATTCTGCATAGAAACGTTACAGCGTTTCTAGGTTAAATATAGGTCTGTGTGTTTTGAGGGAGTGACAGAGTGAAGGACCACAAAGAACACGAATACTGAAGCCCGAGATTCTGAGCCCCGCCTATTTACTACAAATTCCCGTTACTTATTGTAACACAAAAACCTCACAGACTGCTACTTGGAAAATACAGTGCCACATCCATTCACTAGCTAGCAGACACCAACACGCAACCTACACCGAAGTGAAATGCCACGCTCCAAGCTGTGATCCCAGCCAGGCTGCTGCCACACCTCAGAGGGAACAGTGACACGGTGGCTAAATACCTCAGGGGAGTGTGGCTGGTTCTCCAATGGGACCAGCCCTTCCAGCTAAAGGCAGAGGGAGCTCGGATGTGACCAACGTGGCGATAAAGCTGTGAGGTGCCGTTGGTGCAGCAGGGCTGACACCAAGCTCTGGACGGTTATTCACCTTTCAACGAGCAAAGCCGAGTACACCCCTGACATGCCCGCAGCCCAGTCCTTACGGTTCCATCATTCTAAATGAGCAGCAGCCCTTTGTAAGCGACAGCCACCTGTCAGGGCTGCGGTGGCTCCTCCCGCTCCGCTGCGCGGAGAATCCGCCCTCCAGCCCCGCCGTGGCGGGGGCCCCCGCTCGGACCCTGCCGCTAGCGCTGCCCGCTGCTGCCCCGGCCCTGCCCAGCCTCTCCGGGCCGCAGAGGCCCGGAGCTGCCTTCGCAGCCGCTTACCTCGCCTCCTAGCTGGCCGCCGGGAGAGGCTGCCTCCAGGTGCCCAGGAGCCGCTCCAGGTGCCCGGGAGCCGCCCCGCCCCGCCGGCCGCCCCTCCCGCCGCCCGGTGCCGCCTTCGATCCTCGTGTCGGGAGACCCGCTGTGGCCGCCGACTTCCCTTCCCTTCTCCCCGAACGGGCTGTGCGCGGAAACGCTCCCCCGGAAAGGGGAGCTGAGGTCCTGCTCGTACAGCTCAAGAGACAGAAAAAAAATCCGCGAAGTTCTTTGCTGTTACCTACCGTGCAACACGTTGCTATGTCTCTGAGCTCCAAGACGTTCACTCTCCTTCTCCCACGAATTTAAACATGCTTTCTTTTGGCCTGGGGTAGCAACACCACCACAGTAAAAGGATAGAGAGAAACAGTTTTCAGACACAGGATGCATTTCCTTTATCCCTATATTAATCATTCGTAGAGCGAAGGAACGATCTTTCCTCACATATTTTTACTTGAATTAAAGGAAGGCTCTTCTAAGGGTGAAAAATTAGTCCACTCTAGTGAACTCTAGCATATGCTCTCTAGCATAATCCACAGTTCCTGGACAGGGTGTTTAATACCAGCCCTTTCTGTACTCTCTATGCTCCAGAAGGAGCTTCTCCTTTATTCTGATACTGACAAGAGATACTGATTTTTCTTGCCTTTCTCCTTTCCCTTCTTCTTCCCATTTCATGCAGAGGTATGAAAAACTACAGACTGGGCAAAGCTCCAGCTGAGCATCAGGCAGGGTGCAACACAGAGAAGCCAACAAAGTGTTGCAGTGGTGCCTCTGACATGAATTTCTATCCCACAGCAGCTTAGCAGGGATGCATGCCTCACTTTCACTCACTCCACTGCAGCTGGACTCAGGGATACCCCAGCACTCCCAGCACACTACAGGCACTGCCAGGGTGCTCCCAGGGCCCTTCCTGAAGGCCAGTGCTTTGGAGCAGGAGCATCCCCAAACTGAACGAGGGGCCAAACAGCCACCAATGGGGTGGGCACAGACAAAGCAGCAAACAGGGTAAAGAAAAGACTGGCTCTGCTGTCCCAAACCTGTGGCCTGCCTTTTCCTTTTTGCTCATACTGTATAGATGATAGACCCCCAGCTGCTTCTGTGTTGATATAGCTTCTTACACCATTTTAGCATATTTTATCTCCCCAGAAAACCACACATCTTAAAACTTTTACCACCTGTTCCTAAGTAACTTCTCAGGTCAGCAAGACTAAAAATACAAACAGGTGAAAAATACCCTTGTCAGCCTTTGGATTAATGCCAGCGGGGAACTGGTAATAAATAGATCAATCTGCTCTGTGTTCAGAAGCTGTGCTGGTGTAACTGCAGACTTTTACCAAATGACTAGTGCTTTTCCAGCTCCTCAACTTGCTAAAACATGTTTATCTTGTACCAGACACATTCTACATAGACTTAAGCGAAGTTTTCTAATGGTACTTTAAGATTAAGTTTTGCCCTAAGCAACATTCCTGGCATGGCTGCAGAGGACCTGTCTGCAGATCGCCTATACTGACCTAGAGCTGCCTGCACGATGCACAGGCCACAGCACAAGGTACCAGGGTAGTCAAACACGAGATCCTCCAAAATTAAAGCAATCACTCAGAACTTTCCTGAATGCTTGGAAGCATTTTTGAGCTGTGGCATTAGGAAGAGGAACCATACAAAAGAAAAATTGTCCTGGAAAGGGATGGTGTTACTAAATGTGACAGACCTATCTCCAGCATCCTGGGAAACAGAACATGGCACTGGCTACCATGCTCAGCACAGATTGAGAGCTGCTGCTTTTGTGGATAAGGAACACTGGACAAATGATATACAAGTGGAACTTACTGCATTCTCTGCATGTGACTGTTGTGCTCTGGTAGAACCATCCATTCTCTCCTCCTCAGCATGTCTGTCTTCCTGTTTTTTTACCTGGGATTGCTGTGATCCATAAAATTCATTGAAACATTTCCAAGTGTCACAAAAGCTTTCTCAACTGGAAAAAAAACAAATAAACAAACAAAACATTAGAGAATATTCTCACAAAATTCCTGGGGAAGTCAATCTTGTCTCAATTCCTCCAATCTTTATTTAAATTTGTTCTCATGGGATCATTAACACAATACTTCTCTAGAACACAGAGTTTCAGAAAGAGTCTAATTAACCTCAAGTGTATTATTCACCTTTCTTCTTTGTATTCTTCATGGTAAAAAAAGAAACATAAATAAAAAGTGAAACTGCCACCCCAGATGACACCCCTGGGCAGCTTTACCCCATAAACATTCCTATTTAAGGCCACACAAAGACAGCCCATGCCTGGGTGGCTTCAAGGCACCAGTAACAGTGGGTACAAAGGCACATTCTTATCCAGCACATGAATCACATGCTCAGCACAAATGCTCAACAACACTAAATCATTTTTCAGGAATGCTGCTGAGGGGTTTTATTTTCCATCCCCTGAGTTTTTCAGAGTGATCAGCTGGGAGTTGTTCAAATGAATCCCATGAAATGGGGCACTCAGCCAAGGAGCCACAATCACCTGTGCAAATATGTATCACTGAGGTGTCCAGCGCTGTCACCAACACTCTGATCCTGCTGACACTCTCACAGCAACAGCCTTTGCTAGACAAAAAAAATCTCACCTGGCAAAAACCATCCTGAACTCTGAAATCTCTAAGATCTCTGAAAAGGAGAAGGGAAAAAGTAATAGGCCTCCAGAGTGACTTATAGAAGAATGAAGGCAAGTTATAGGTTGTTCGCATCAAAAATAGCTGAAAATCCATATTAGTTATAGAATCATAGAACCATCAAGGCTGGAAGAAACCTTTGAGATAATCAAGTCAAATTGTCAAACACAAACCTGCCAGCAAGAAGACAAGAACACCTCCACAGTGTGTTACTTTGTTGTTTTTTTCAAGTCATTCAGTGCAATAAGGAAGTTGCTGTGCTTTAATTCCACGTCTCTGTATTTCACAACAATTCCCCTTAAGATATACCTTTCACCTCTGCTGGTAACACAGATTGCAAACATGTACACCTAAATTACTTTGAGAACTTTTCTTTTTATCAACAACATTTTATGGTTTTATTATGAAAACAGATTACTGACATAGAGATTATTGCTAGCAAAGCAATTTGAAAATTACATACCTGAGCTGATGACACACAGCTAACAGAAGAAACATGCTAATTTGTGTCCAATTCAGCATTCTGAAGCCTAATAATGACCTATTTTTAAAACTACTGCAGAAAGTGCATGAAGAATTTTCAGAAAAATCTGGTTATCTTTTAACTATCGGTAGAATAAAGCAAGAAAGGCTAGAAATATTTTTTCCCACGTAAGGCTTTTGAGACTTCTGGAGGTTTCATTTCTTTATTTGTCACACATGCTGTTATTTTCACACAAAAGGCAAGAATTGTTCCAAGAAATAAGTCTCTCTGAGACGTTTACTACAAGTTTACAAAAAACCCACCCTCGCTCTTAGGTGGGAAAAAAGGTTCAGCGTCTATTGACTTTACTTGCTCCAGTTCACACCAAGTTTTCACATTCAAGAGTAAAGTTGTGTTGTTACCACTGCAGCCTGCACCACTGCGGCCAGTTACAGAACAAGCTGTGAGTTCGGGCTTACGACCTAATGAGAGTTGACAAAGTATCGGAGTTTGTAAGTTTTAACAGCACCCAACATCAGCACGGGCAGTTAATACTGGCGGAAGACATTGAAACTATACTTATTTCCAAGCCAAACGTCGGTGAGAGATGCCCAGCAGCCAGAACACCCCCAGCCCTGCACCTGGTGAGCCCCTTCTAGTGGAGCGGGCGGGTTGATGGCAGGAGCCTTTACACCCTGCCGCGTATCTTCACGGAAAGTTTAAAACAAGCCTGGGGTAAGAGGAACAAAAATGCGATCCTGTTGGCTGCGGGCGCCCCCGGCGGGCGTGGGCCGGGGGAAGGCGGC